>VWZS01003373.1:75997-155398 GCA_013397075.1 Rhabdornis inornatus | reverse complement strand
TTTTTTTTTTTTTTTTTTTTTTTTTTTGTATGATGCAGTTTCCTGCAGGGAATTTGAGATGCAGGTCAAAGTGAGAAAAATCTTTGAAGTTTTAAATTTATATGGATGAACCACAGCCAACCAAAGTGATTCTTTGACAAGCTGTGTGTAGAATTCATCCTGAAGTGCAAATCATTCCAGAGGAGAAGGATGGATAAACCACTAAATTTTCTTCTTGATATAAAAAAAAAAAAAATANCTGCACATTTCACAGGTTAGCCATTAAAATAAAAATAAATTAAAAAAAAAAAAAAAGGAGAGAGAGAAATCACATTTTAATATAATATGCTCTATCCTTATTTCCTATAAAAACTGGGTATCAACACCACACCAAAACCGTGTACTGGATCTCATAGAATCTACTTGTTTATGAGAACAGTAATTCATTTTTATGAAAAAAACAATATGAGATCAGCAATGAAATGAAAGAAAATAACTCAGGGCAAGTAGATAAATTTAAAATGCACTCAAGCTTTTTCAGCTTCAACATCATTACTAGCATAAGTAAAACCACCTAGAAAGTGACCTGTGGTAATCACACACATACCCAGAACATCCTTTTTTGTTTGTTTTTGTTTTTTTCCTTCTTAAACCAAGGTTTTTTTCTGTCTTAATGCCACAGTAACAGCTCTTCATTTACCTTATGAGCATTTCTGAGAAACATTGAGGACTACAGAATACAGGAAAACTTAAAACACAAATTGGCCAGCAGTACAGAGATGATTTATAACAGATTTTTAATATTACACATATATTTATAATGTATATAATGTTTATATTATAGACAAGGGACAATGCTTTCTGGAAATAGAAATGATTATCTCAAGTTGAAATTGTTGCAGGGAAGGGAAAAGAGTCCCTCTCTAGTGGAACGGAGAAATAATCTTTCTTTTTTTGCAGCTAACCAAAAGCTTTGAGGAATACACCTAAATATTGAGTTTTGGATGATTTTTTTATTTTCTTTTTTCTTTTTAATTAAGACTTTGGGGCTGATGTTGGAGTGCTTCTATCTTCTGTTCCATTCCAATAAACAATGACTGAACAATGTCAAGTTTCTTCTGAGCTCAGATAGTGAACAGTTCGGCCTGTAACCTGTGAGTAAAACTGTAGAGTTCCTTATTTTTGGATATGCAAAGAATGAAAAATGCATTATGTGATTTAGACATCAGAATCTGACTATCAATTAAATATACCATTGAAAATAGAGTTCATTAATGCACATTCATATTTTTAGACTTTTAGGATGACTGGAAGAAATACAGATTATTCATAAAATACTATTTTAATGTGGTGTTAGTTTCCCAAATCCAATTTCTATTTGACAGTTGATTGCTTTTTGATTGTAATAAATGGATCTTGCACTTACTTTAAAAACATAGCTATAAAAATTGATATTGATCAATCTCCACTGCTAGCAACTAACAGTGACAATCTCAGCCTAAATAAGCTACCATTCCCTTAGAAATTAGAGAACGAGCGGGCAAGGCAGAATGGAACAGACTGCTGGGCTCTTAAAGACACTATTTGAAATGTCATTGTTGAGGTTAACCTTGACTTCATCCTTTGACCTCTATGAAAAACAAAGATTGTATTAGAAAATGTAATAAGAATGTTAGGAATCCTGGACTTGTGTAAAATTTTTATGTCCCTTAAGTCAATAGCACCTACTTCATTTTAAGTTATGGTAATAATTTTAATTTATGTAAATATTCCTAACTACCTACAAAAAAAGGATGTCTATTGGTAACTGTCAAAGATGGACAGTCAAATACAGTTTTCCAATGCATTCAGGTTCTCAGAACTGTTATTACTAAAAACCCAAGGAAATAAGCAAAACAAAAAAAAAAAACTAAAACTCCCATCTAAAAACTGTTCTGGCAATTCCCTCTTTTACGAATACAACTGAATTCTTTGAGGTAACACTGATTGTGTTTGATGGTCACGGCATAAATCTACAGTAATGATCCACCGAGAACTGGTATTATTTGTTATTTTTTTAATATGAACGATAAAGATTGCTATCAACAATCTTAAGAAACATTTGTTTGCTAACACTAAATTTAAAAGAATGAAAACTGTATCTTTTCTGTTTGCCCAAAATAATGTATTTTGTCAGAAAATATCAATCCACTGAAAAAAGTAATTTGAATCCCATGTCTAGATTTTTTTTAAATAACCCTTAAATAGTTCAATAAGGAAAAAAATCATTGGTCTGAGTTCTCCTTATTAAAAATGTTTAAAATTAAGTAGTGTTTTGAAGTATAACCCAGTAATTAAAAGCATCTTCTAAATAGATTTTTAAAAATTATTTTAATGACATTTATTTTCTCTTAACTCATGTTTCAGATAAAATCATAATGAATTTCAGTATTTTGATTTATATGCCCACTAAAGTTAGGATTCTTGACATTTCAGAAAAGTAAGTTCAGAGGATGGAAAAACTTTTTTGTTAATGCAGTTCTATCTGTAAATTTAAAATTCTAATTAATTCAATTTTGAAAGTTCAAATTCTAAACACCTTTTTGTATCATTGGTCAGATTCTCAGCATCCACAAAGGCTCAACAGTACAAGTTATGTCAAAGTTATATTTCACATCCCCATAGTCACTTTAAGAGTGTTCCTCTGAGATTTATACACACTTCTGAGCACAATAGAAAAAGCAAAAGAACCCCACTTCATTGCCCTGGAATTTAAATTTGTTCCTATGGAAAATACATCTGATTAAACAGTTACCTCCACTACTCCATTTATTTCCCACTCCATTATGCAGTGCCAGCAAGAGAGGGGAGTAATGGCAGAAAGTTGGGGAAAGGTATGAAAGAAAAGTTTTTCTTTTCCCCTTTTTGAAAATGAGCAAACAGCTTCCATAAGGCCATAGACAGTAGAAAATTGAGCTTCTCTTGTCTCCAGAGCTCTCTTCTACGCCCTTATTTTCCCAGCTTGAATGAATGTTCAAATACTGAACATTTACAATGTTTTGCAATTTCACAGCAGAAGTGAAATGTTTAGGCCTCTGTCTTTTCTCTCATTTCATTGCTAACCTTCCTTAATCTGTTGTCTTTCCATGTACAGTCTGTGAGGAGGCCATGAAAAGCCATTAATGGCTTTTAAAAGCCAGCTGAGAAGTATTAGTCATTGAAACTTTAATATAATGTGAGGGGAAGAATACATCCTGACTTTCTGTTGTGTGTCAACATCTGTCAAGCTATTGAACTACACAAATGCATGTAGAAAAACTACATAAATGCTTATGATTAACAAATGCACATATTTACCCCTACTTTAATTGAAAGTGCAGTAGCACCAACAAGCTATCTCCAACCCAAGTTAAAGATTACCAGTTGATTTATTCAGAACATTAAACTAACCTGTTCAATTTTCTGATGGTGTTAAAAAAGAAAATAATAAATTATGAAATTTTAAATTTGTAGCTTATTCAAATAATTCATGGTGCTGGGTCTCTACCTACTCAAACAAGCCTACTTACAAACTACTTTTTGGTAGTATATATATGCATAAGTAGATTATTTAAGCCATTAAGTCAGTCCAAAAAGGGGAGAGAGCAGAGACATGTTTTCTTGTTCAATGGATCTTACTCATAAATCTTTTTACATTCAAGAGCAGCAAGATTCTAAGGAAAAGGCACTTTTTAATATGACTTTGATTTTCTAAATTAACTATAATTTGTATGAAATGTTAAGTTCTTGAATTTTCATTCTTCTTATGGCAGTGTCACACAACTTTAAAAAAAGTTGATTTCCTTGACCAAAAAATGATTATGATTCAAAGTTGCCACCAAAGTTTTTGAGTCTGAGCTATTTGAATGAATTTGGGTTAACAGCAACAGACACTACCTCAGTTACCTTTCACAGAGGCCACTGGGACTAAATAATATCTGACTACAACATCTTGCATCCTCAGTGCTCTTTAGCCTTTACCCATCAGATACACTCTAAAAATCCAAAGCATACTTTTTCACATCCACTGAACATCTGGTTAAGTGTTTTTCACTAAGCAAATGCAGTTTTTACTAGCTGGAACTTATGCTGCTACTGCCCTAAGAAAGCAGAAGACTGCTACTCATTGTCACATGGCCAAAAGACTTCCATAAGAAAAGCTCTATAAAACAGCTGGTGGCATAATTTCGTTGGTTATTCATTTTTCAATGTATGATACAGTCCTGTAACAAGCAAACAAAGTAAATAACTCAACAGTAATTAAAACTATGTTAATTATATCTACTAGCAACCTGACCTTCAAATCTTTCTTCAAACACTAGTGAGTTTACCAGTCACAGAATGGTTGAGGTTGGAAGGGACGTCTGGAGATAATCTATTTCAACTTGCCTGCTCAAGCAGGGCAGCCAAGAGCTGGTTGTCCAGAACCATGTCCAGACAGCTTCTGAGGTCCAGAAAGAAATTAGAACATTTCTAGTTTCAGAGGTAGGAGAAGACGAACCCATGAAGTATGGGTGTTACCAAGGATGTGAAGAAATCATAGAATATTGTGATGGTTTTGTGGCATACTCTATGTTCTCACACAAAGATTAAATACTTAAAGTGCCATAGAAGTAGATGATGAGAAAATCTGAATCTAATAGGGTGAACTCTCTCTGCAAATTTAAGATTTGATTTAATTTAAGAGAAAGACATCACAAAAGATTCTATGATATTTCTTGTCTGCTAGGTTAACAAACAAAGATTCAAATCATAAATATATTCCCTAGATCAAACCATAAATATATTTCCCAGATCTGAAATCACACACACCAATTTTACTACCAACTGTAGCCAGATCAGCCCCACATATAAAGTTTTACAAGGTCTTTACGTAAAACATCAGATTTTCTTGCATATGAAAAGAATGTTCTTGCCTTGCTATGTGTACAGATACAAACTGGATGGAAAATCAACCTGAAATCTATGGTGTAACACAGAGTTCAGTGAATTGTTCGGAGTTGTAATTCACAATGCATTTGTAGGTAAGTCTCTCCTGGAAGACTGGCCACTTATTGCTCTTCTATTTGTTCACCTATCTCAACACCTATGGAGTGCTCCCCTCCTCCTCGCTGCCATCACCTTTACTCCACCAAAACCATAATTGGTTCTGAGACCAATTATGTAATATTCAAAATAAGATTTGAATCAAAGTCATATCAAAATTATATACAGCTAAAATGAGCTATACCTGTGCATATTTAATTCAAAATGTTGAAATTTTAAATTGCCAATTAAAGACATTAGTGAAAGTCAATACAGAATTATTTTAATGACTCCAAGATAATCCCAGAGCAATCAATTTAGATCAGAATGAGTTTATTGTAAAGTGCCAAAGGTGGGGGAAAAAATGCTTCCTTAGCACTACAAAGTAATGATCTCTCAAATGAATAATGCCTGTTCAGAATTTAACTAGATAATTACTTCATTTGCATTTGCTAAGGTGATAAGAGGAACGAAAAGACAGCTCAGAGGGAAATGATGTAAGTGTTGAAGGATGACATGCAAAAGACAGTGTTACTCAAAGTTCTGGCCTACCAGCTGAGTCCATTTTAAGAGAAATACACCTATTAACCCAAGCATCCTGGTGGAAAAGAGACAAAGCAGAAAAAAAACGTAATATAAAAATACCTTATATCACAAGAATGTCTGAGATGAAGTTCAGAGTGACTGGAGGCTGAACCAATCAGATATATTTCCATTCTTGTTTGCATATAATGAATTTGAAGACTGAATAATGGAACACAAAACTGCTAAGATCTATTTCCATATCTGTTATTGCAGCTTTTCAGAACAGAAATTGTGCTAGTCATAGTCACACCTAGAGAAATAATATTAATTTGAAGCAAGAAAAATAATTTCAGCCATTTGTGGTTGTCCTGGAATGACCTTTTCTTTCATCAAATATGAAGATTCCCTCTGTTTTTCAGCTTTAGGCTATAACATTTGGTTTTTGAAAAAAAGATTAGGCACCTGTTTTTCTTCAAGTGTAGAAATTAGATTTTTTGAAATACATAAAATTGTGTATGTGCTGGAATCACTTTCACCTCTAAGGCTTTCTAGCTGGTGGGGCATATCCACAAGCACATTATACTTCTGCTCTGTACAAAATACCTGTGCTTTGTACTGGTATTTTGTGGACCTGGGATCCATCCTCGCATAGTATATGAGGGAAATAAGATTTTTTTGAGGATTAGAGTTCTGGTGAGTCTGAACCCCATAATTTTTATGGCAAGAGCTTTCCCTGGTTGCAATATTTACAAAGAGTTGCACTTTTATTTAAATATGCAAACAGAAAGTACTTATTGGAACTTTGGTTTCAGTTAGGCTTTACAGAACTGTTAGTTTAAAACTTAGTTTTCAGTTAGGTTAATAGAACTTTAGGTTTCAGCTCATTGTCCAACTGTTATGTGTTGTTCTGGTATATTTCATGTTCTAAATCTGGGGCAAATTTTTACACTTTAGGGTACCTGTAAATATTTTAACATTGCAAAATATTTCTCCTTTGTAGCTGAAATAATTTACCATCCATGTTGGGTTCAGCAGCATTAGTGATAGCTAAGGTGCTGACTCCTTTCTGAAAGAGGGCACCAGCATATGGAAATGAAAAGGTTTTGGGACCAGTGGGGAGAAAAAACCCAAAAAGCTCTTGAGTCCCCACGTGAACAAACAGATGGTCCTGAAATGCATTCCAATTCTCACTTTCATCCCACCCTCAGCCTTCCTCCTATGTCTGCCATGATCATTTAAACAAGACCATAATGATTAAGATTTTTTTTTTATTTTTATGCTGCTTCTTATTTTTCTCTTCCCCAGTCTCATTGTATTTTAGAAAAGGTACGGTATTTCTGCTCTTCACATATTGCATTTCTTTTAATCTAAGATCACACTCCTTCATTCTTGTTAATCAAATCATAATCATAGCTTATCATTGCCACTATTATTGTCATTGTCTCAAAACAGGACACTAGTTCTTAAATGCTGAAAAATTATTGATGTACTCATTAAGACAAGGTATTTCTGTTTTATTTGGTTTATTCTTTCTTTTTCAGACAGATGATAGGATAAAGATGTATCTATATAGTTAAGTAAAATATTAATGTTGTTTCTTTGAAGAAATCTCTCAACAGTCATAGGATATATTTCTAAATCCTTCAACCTCATGACGAAAATTTATTTTCTCTCAGGTGTGTATCTCAAAAGGTACTGGAACTTTTTAGTTTCATTCACTGTGTAAGAAACTCTGAATAGTTGCCTTCTATATCCATTTAGATGCTACAGAGATATTCATGGAGTGTATTAGTTAAAGTGACAACTTTGTTATCTGTTTTATTTCTGAGTGAAATCTGTAAGCAAGGTAAGCAAGAACATTACTCTGAGCATGATGAGAAAAGATCTCTAACTACATGATATGCCTACCAGTCTTTAATGAGCCAGGATTAGATGGCCTGAATGAATAGCAACTTGGAAGGCTGGTAAATTTCTGCCTCAATTCTGAGTCACTTTTACATTATTCTAGAGCATTCAAACTAATTCAAACTATCTTCTATGCAGATAATCAAGGAGGCAAAATAATATTTTCTTTTTTTTGGGGAGAAGGGGACGTAAAAACACTTAACTTTTTTTCTACCAAACTGGAAAAAAAATATTCAAGAAACTGTTCTTAAGGTCAGAAAGGTAGTGGTTTTTGCTTTTTGTTTTGGATTGTGGGTATTTTGTTTTGTTTGGGGGTTTTTTGTTTGGTTGTGGGGGGGTTGGGTATTTTTGGTTTTTTATTTTTTTAAAGAAAGAAATCTCATCTAAGACTCATTAGAATCAATGATTAATTTCAAAGTGATGAAAAAAAAAAAAACAACCTGCAAGAAACAATAATGTGAAAGATAAAAAGATGACTAACACAGTTGAAAGCCAGCCTGGTGGAGAGTGAGACTCATAATGGTCTGTACTGATCAGAAAAGGAAAGCCAAAGGCATAGTATGCCCTATCAGAAAGTGACACCATCTACACATAAAAAGAATATTTTGCAGTGTTCCTTTCTGCAATACCCTTTTCTGCAATAATGGTTCAATTTTGGTGTAGCAATATTACCAAATATATGGAGTTGCAATGTTTATTAAAATGTCGTGGTAACAGGATGTCACAGCAAAGAGGAGTCATGGAAACAATCTGGGTTACAGTATACATCTTCCCATTTCTTTAAATGAAATTGTCTTGAGAACTTCCCATTTTTTATATTTTACTATTGGATGCCATCTGATATATAGGTATATATTGTGCTGAGAGTTGCTGCATATAATTTGTGACTTCTCAGGTGCTGATATGTTGACAGTTGGAAAATCAAAAGCTGGATTGGTTTCTGTTCTCTAAAGCCCTTTGCTAGGGAAGCACGATGTTGAAGCTTTCTTCTTCCATAATCTAGGTTTCACTTGAGGTCATTTGTCTAAATTTACTAGCAAGTTGTAGACCTTACTCTTTATTTATTGATGTGCAGTTCCACCTTAGACTCCCATTTACTATCTAAGCAAGATAGTGAGGGTGTGTTACATGTATTTGTGAGAAATTGAAACAGTTTATGGCTTATTTACATGAGAAAGCTCATAAACAGAAAAGATGTGATAATGGATTTTCCCTTAGGCCCTTTTATATTTGTGGTAGACACAGGACTCTCAAATCAATACTTGATGCATTTTTCCTTCTTTTTAATAATTGGTCTGTAGTGGGCCAGTTTTTCACTTTTCTCTTTATAGGAACCTGTCAACAGAGGAGATGGAGCTGTGTGGAACTATTGAAACTTTCAATTGCCATCAAATTGCCTGTATTATCAGTTTATTAACATTTGTTATTTGGTTATGTTTTCAATTGCATGTGACTCAGTGGGAGAATAAATATTAGTCAAATCATTTAACAGCATTAGTTTGATTTTTGCTAAGTTTATTTTGTCTTTTACTGGGAAAAAATTATATGGGAAAAGCTCTTACTTTTATTATAGGGGTATATACTTTTAGTCTCAACTAAATTTAGCCTGGGCATGTACACAAATCTCCCATAACCCAGGACCCCCATGCCAAATTCACCAAACAAATGATGACTTGGCCTGGACAGTGAAACAAATCCTTGTCTCTACAAGGGGAAGTGGTAGAATGGGAAGTGGAAAAATTGGACTGTAAGAACCACCAGCTGAAACTACGTAATGTAGAGACTATGCTGGACAACTGAAGACACCTTTGCCCTTTTCAGAATAAGTCTCAATAAATATGTCTTTCAGCATACACTAAATGTCAGTGGAGCTTGATATCTTGGACAAACTAGAAGGTAGCTGCTGGAGATTGGGTTTTCTTTCAAGACAGTGGCCCGCAAAGTGAAAATTTGCAATGGACTCAAGGAGAAAACAGCTAGTAGCTTTTTTGTGTTCTTTGTAAAAAGCACAAGAACTGTTGCATTTCGAAATTTTGTTGGGTGTCTTTTGTTGGTTTTTTTGGGGAGGAGGGCTAATTTTAGGGGAGGGGGCAGGTTTGGTGTGAAATTATCTCTAGTCCAAAATCAACATCATCAAATGCACTTCCCTATGTTTTCCAATAGGAGTTTCCCTCTGTCCATTTAAAAAAATTGGTTTGATTTGGAAGTATGTGTCATAAATGAGAGTGAAGGTGATGTTGGCAAAATTTACCACCATTGACCAATAAATAATTATGTCACAGAAAGAATGCAATATGATGGACCCTCATCATGCATTTTAATTATGGGGTTTAATTGCCTTTTGAATCCTATAAAAGTCAGTGGCCTACAACTCTTTAGCTGTTTTATTTCCTATCTGTAGATCTGTGGCAGCATTTGACTAGCTCCTGTGAAAGAGTAGAGGACACAGCGTCTTTTACCAGGGGATGAAAAAATTTAAACAGCTGTTATTAGCATATCATCTTGAATTTTGTCCTATTAAAAGAAAAACACTTTGGCAAAAAAGTAACTTAGATTTATCACCTAAGATAAATATAATGATGATGAGATAAGGAAAAAAAAAAAGAAAAATTTGAACGATAAAAGACTATATAATAATGGATATGCAGTTCTCCTTCTAATATTTATTTGTCAGTAATGGAAAAAAAAAGCAAACAAAATAAAAAAAAACCTACAAGCAACAAAACCACTACCCTTTACAGCTGTAAAGAAAAGAAATTGAAGATCTTTATTATTTGATAGACCATTTGGTACTGCAAGTGCAACGGCCCCTAAAATTATTTCTGGTTATTTAAGGGATCTTTGATTTTTGAAAGTTCTATGGAGTTAAGTTTTTGATGTCAAAGATCCAGATTAAACTGTGACACTTCAAAGATCCTCCAAGGTCCCCCAGTTTTACTATGGAATAATTTCTTATTCATTATATGTATGAAATACAGTAAAAATTTCTCTGTTTAATTAAAAAACAAATGCACATGTATGTTTATATTAATTCATCTGTATGGTTTAGAGTAACTCTTCCCAAAGCTGATTGAAAATGTTCAGAGGGTTTGTTCACAATTCATTCAACAACTTAGAATTCAATTTATTAGTTCTTCCATGAAATGTTATCACTCATATCAGAAGCTTAGTTGCTGCCCTTTAGTAGCTTGGTCTAACACAGATCTTTAGTGCTGACCCTCAGTGCTTGCCTTCTTCTGAAGTTACCAGCTGTGCTTCTTATCTGCGTGTGTCAAACATTCAGCCTGCCTTACTGGAATAAATGTTATTCATAAATGGAGTTGTTAACTGTGCTGATGAGGTCAAACTGTCTTCAAGAGGTCATTGAAACTGGAGAAAAGGAACAAATGAAATAACTGAAGGACAGCCTGGGAGAGTTGGGATTGTTAGGTCTTGAAAAGAGAAGGCTCTGGGGAGATCTTAGAGCATTTTCCCATGACTAACAGGGCCTACAAGAAAGACAGGAGGGGCTTTCTACAAGATCATGCAGTGAAAGGGGCTGTGGCTTCTAACTGAAAGAGAGTAGGTTTAGCACAGGTATTAGGAAGAAATTCTTTATTTTGAGGGTGGTGAGGCACTGGAACAGGCTGCCCAGAAAAACATCCCGGAAAGTGTTCAAAATCACGTTGAATAAGACTTTGAGCAACCTGGTGTAGTGAAAGGTATCCCCCTGTACCTGTGGCATGGGGATTAGAGCTAGATAGTTTTTATGATCCCTTTCAACCCAAACCAGTCTATGGTTTCATGGTTCTGCAATATTAAAATTTTTTGATAATTGTAGGCAACCCTGTGAAAGTGGACTCATCTTCATTAAAAACAAACAAATAAACAAACAAAAAAACACCCTTTCCCTCAAAAAAGTTGACATAAAAAGATCTTTTTCATGACCCATATTTGAATTTAAATTGAAATACTTGGAATTTACTTGAAATTCCTGTTGAAGGTGCAGAAGAAGATAGATTCCTGGGATCTGCAATAGTCCAAGCTGGCCTAGAGGGTGAACAGTATTTACAACAGTAATCCAGTAACAGAATGGTAAAAACTTTCTGTATTTTTAAAAGCTCTTGCAGAGAAAAACTATCACTCAAATATTTCCTGACCTCCACTCTATGCAAAGGTGAAACCAAATCTATAACCATAGCCAAAACCCTTATGTTTATTCATAACTGAACTACTCACAGAATGCTCATTAATTGCAGCCATTACATATTAGGTTGTGATCTCTGGCTCCAGGTTGCAAAGTACATCTTACCTTCCACCCTCTTGTTTTAATTAGACTTAGGAAAATATTATCATTTTGTTTAATGTGCTAAAGTTGAGTAACTGAGAGCATTTCTGAGGCTTGTGAGCACCGAAAAAACATACACGGTTTTGTCAATTACTGACTGCTGGTATGTTTCAAGGAAACCAACTGGCCCTGTGAGCCACAGCCTTCTGTCCCAAAAGTGTCTGAGACATTCTGTAAGCAAAGTGGTCTTAAACCCAGTCATGGATGTATTTACACAAAGTCACAGACTGTCACTACAGAGAACACAGGAACAGCCTCAAAGACCAGCTTGCATTTATATTTGCTGCCTGCAGGTTTAGTTTTTCTCCTCTCCTGTTTGTGAATGCCTTTTTCTGCAATGCACCTTGGATCATGTACAAGCAGGTGTTAATTAGAGGGGTTCTTGTCTCTGCTGTCAGGTTTAGGCAATCTCTCTGGCCTTGCAAGGAGGGGAAACTGGGTCAGGTCCATACCCTTCCCACCAGCACCATGATAGATCATCTCCTAGCAGAGCAGATGGGATTTGTAGATGGCCTGGGTTAAGCTTTATGCTGGCAGCCTGCAGAGGAAACACAGAACCAGAAGACATGCCAGATCATGAGCACAGTCCTGGGTTTGCTGTGTCAGAGAACACAACAGTGGTTGACCTCAGAGCTGTTTTACCTACAAGGATCAGGACCACAGCTGGCAGTGCACAAGATATGGAATTAATGCAGAAATAACACACTGAAGCTGTATACCTAGACAGCTTTTTTTGGTTAGGGACATTAAAACAAAATCATTACTTGAAGGAAGAAAAGTGCATGTTAGCAGCATTACTTGGCTTGACTAGAGAGATGCCTTGCAAGAGCCTTGATGGAGTCCTGTCATTCTGTACAACAAAGAGTTGTGTTTTACATACTTATAGCTCAGCTTTTCAGTTTCATCCTGTTCTGAGTGGGTAGTATTTTGAAGGAAAATAGATTTCTTGTTTGCTTGCTTGTTTGAAAATGATTGTCAAAATATTCCAAACAGTGTAAAAGGGTTCCCTAAATTGCGCGTCCATAGGATGGTTCCTACTAAAAAGCAGATCATAGCTACTCGTAAGTGTTTATGCAGTAAAATACATCATAATTATCTATCATTCTGATATTTTACTTATTAATTTAATACTGACATGTTTTAAAAAATAAATTTACCTCTCTAAGGTATAAATCAATCATTTGTTTGTTTGGTTGGTTTTGTTGGTTTTTTTTTTAGATGTGCCGATGAAATTGGGATATTCAAAGATTTTCTCAGAGCTTACATAGGATATGCAGGAATCTATTAGATACTAATGAGATACAATAAAATAAAAACCTAATCTTTTTCTTATGTGTGGTTTTCACACATAGGTTCACACAGGTACTTTTCATTTTAAAAATATTTATAGGTCTTAATTAATTAGTCAGAAATACACCCAATGATATGTCATTGTGTTAGTTTATCCACAATATTTGTGATAACTAGGAAAATGCATAGAAAAAAGATTAGAGTAGTGGAGTGTATTCATGACAGGTATGAATTTAAAAAGAATATTTATTGAGGAGTCTTGGTGTCCTTAGAAAGACATTATATGATGTTAATGGATACAGTGGAAAGTGTTCTAGAAAAAGAAAATATAAATATTTTTACTGTTAGAATGTTTCATCTGTCTTCAACATATGGAATATTGCTTTTCTAATACTGTATTCCCTGGTGCATTAAGTAGTTTTCTATTTCCAAGTAATTTCCAATTACTCTGTTCTGGGGAGTGGCAGAGATACACCAAATGAAAACAGAATGTTTCATTTTGTTAGTTTCTTAATGTTGTCTCATTGCTTTTTTCCCCACTGCATTTCTTCTTCAACTCTTCCCACAAATACCATATCACAAGAGAAGGGTTTTTTTTGAATACTCTACTTGTTTGTTTAGTCATTATTCTAGCTAAAGGTGTTTCTTCTTAGTATGCATCACCTGGAGCTGATTTTTCTTTTAATGCATATCTGTATGCTGTCCTGCTAGCTATTTCTCTGGCTTCATTATCCCACTGAAAGATCAAAAGCAAAATTTTATATGCAAGGAGTGTGATGCAGAAACATATTTATTTCACCTCAAGATCACGCCTACCTACTAAAACAGAAAGACACTGGATCCAAATCTACTATCTTTAATCTGTTCACACAACACCGTTCAGACAAGAAACAGAACTATTTTCCTTTCTTAATTCTGAAAATTCACTTTTGTTTTCTGGTGTTGATGGAAAATGAACCAATATTTAGAAGAAGAATATATCATAAACCCAAAATGAGAGTTCTGAGTGTAGAGTGAAGAGCCCATCCAGGCATATTGAAGATTGCATATTTCCATATCCATGGCTTACATTTTCTATATTAAGCTGCATCTGCAGTTCTACCACTGAGGCTGTGCAACTGGCCTTCACCTTTAGCACTCTGTAGTATCTGCTGGTAGCAACAAGCTTTGTCATCTGACTATTTCTTTGATATTGAGCAAAGAACCTCCAGGGCACACTCCTGTCGTCTTCACTTAAAAAAAACCCCATCATTTCTTTCAGTGCTTTGTTTCTTATCTTTTAATAAGTTATTTATCCATTTGGAGGCTGGTTCTCTTATCTTGTGGCAGCTTAGTTTCTTTAAGAGTCTTTGCTGAGGGATTGTGTTGATTGCCTTTGGAATCAAAGGATGCCATATCAACCTTTGTGCACAGACTCATTGCTTCTTTCAAAGAACTCTCATAGATTTGTGAGTTCTGCCTCTGAAAAAGACACTAGTTCTATTTTTTACACTAACTCTTGCCAGTTTTTGCAGAAGAAGCAAAAGTGAGCAGCATTTTTGTGGTACACAGGTGGAAGATGCTGGCGTCTGCCCTAGAATGCTTTCAAAAATTGATGACATATTTACTATCTTCAAAAGGCTGGAAATCACAATCAGTAACTCACCTGCCACTAATGTCAGTGCCTTCAGGTCTGACAGAAGAACATTTCTTGGTCCTTATTTACTAATATTTAACAGGACAGGTAGTCAAGAGTCAATTACTTGTACATATTTCTTAGGCCATTTCACACACAGATTGAGTGGAGATGCACCTGGCAAAGGCTTAGAGGATAACTATATACCATTCAGCATAGTTTCTGGGAATGCTTGAAAGAATCAAACTCATATCAGCTTTAATTGTTTTTGCAAGGTTCATTTATAAAAGTAACTGGTTTGTACAGTAGGCTTCTATGGGGCATTTTACCTAATCCTGCATAACAGGCTGAATTAAATTAGCATCATATAGTATCAGTGGAAAGTTTATTAATAATTTTAAAAATAGTTTAATGCTAGATCTCAGTGGTAATTCTAATGAGAAACAATGATAATGTTAATAGAGTTCCACGGGAATCTATTCCTGGCCTCATATTATTTTTGTCTGCAGTTTAAGTAAAAATTTGTAGAATAATAATATTTTTTTAATACTGCCAAAATGTGAGCTCAGATATCTAGGAAGAAAATCCCACTCCAATAGGTAAAGATGAAAAAAAGCATCACACAGCATCAATGAAAAGACTTTCAAAACTAGCTGATGGTGTTACACTTCAGGTTAACAGGCGAACACCATGTCCAAACAGTCACATCTGAAAGTGGAGCTGCTTCCTGTGGAAATTCTGTGACAAACACAGCAGTTTTCTGATTAAATTATTTCAGGTTTGACATCAATCATAAAAAAGGGGCCTGGATAACTGGAATTTATTAAAAAATAGCAGAAATGTAAAAAGTAACATGAGAGAGAGAAAAATTGCCTTCTAGTGAAAAACTCAAGAAATTCTACTGTCATATCTTACTCATGAGAAGGGTAAGAGGCTTTTTATCTTAGCCTTGAGGTACCAACCCAGGGAACTTATTTCTGAAAGCAGGTGACTTTAATTTGGATGCAGGAAAAGAAAATATAATGAAGCAAAATAGCTGGAGGCTGAACATAGTCAGACTAGGAAAAAAAAAGGACATATTTTCATAAGAATAAATAATTAATTAATTTTTCATTATTCAAAGGTACTGGATCAAGATCAAATGCCTTTCTATAGCTTAGAATCTATGAAATTCGGACAGTTTGTACTGTCTTATGCAGAGGTTCATGCAGCCCATTTTAGTTTTGAAATGCATACATTTCCAGATATACTGTATACTTGAAAAATAAATTATAGCATATGGAAACAGAAACCTTTAAAGTCATAAATTATTCAATTCTAGCAATTATTTTCGTTTTGTTTTCTATTTTCTTTTCCTGGTTTCATGTTAGAAAAAATATTTAAACTAAATCAGTATTGTTTCACTGGAATGTAATTAAGGAAAGAAGTAAAACATATATTTTGAATAAATAGAAAATCATGTGTTAAAGTTCAGATAAAATGTTTAACATAAGTAAACCTAGTCCTATTTTTATTGTTTTCTCTACAATGATTTCTGTTGATATTATGCTATTGCCAAATGATCCAAACAGGAGCAAAGTCCCATTAGGTCACAGAAGAGATTAAAATTAACCCATAGAGAATATACAGTACAAAACTGTGGCTGTTTTTTTATTTGTCTACATTCTTAACAGTGGTTCTTAGGAGCCCTGTCTCAGAAAGAAAAAGGTTTTCAGATATTGGAATATTTAGGGAAATTGCAGGAGATGAAGAAGGTTATTGATAACAGGAATTTTAATGGAAAATGTACACCACTATAATGCATATTAATTTATCCAGGGATGTCTGGTTCAAGAATATATATATATTTTTTTTATATCATTAATTTCTATGCATATTTAAAACCTCCCCAAAAAGTTGCATGGAAGATAATTTACAGGGAGAGAACAAATAAATTTTTGTAATAAATCGGTGGTTGTTCCATCTTACACCAGGGTAAAAGGTTTTTAAAATGCAAGCTGCACTGCTCTCTGTTGTGCATGTATGTACCAAGACTAGCAACACTGTACAGGACAATGACAGGCTTTAATGCTGATAGCTGTTAGATACCATGATATAAAGAGATCCAAAACTCTAAAGCTGTTGTTATGCCTTTCCTGAGGCATGCTCTGACAATGTCATTCATGATAAGGAGATGTCACAGCAGCTGTTCAGGATAAGCACCAGGCAAAACCACATAGCAGCAATAGAGACCAATAAATAGCAGCTTCCCACTTAGCAATATCCTCATGCTGGCATGATGCCTTTTAATGAAAATATTGCATCATCTTATATTCCATAGTCTAAAGAAAGTGGCCTTTCACATTCATAACCAGCTGGTCTATTAGTGTATGGATTTGACACACCAGAACAATTAGTTTTTTGACTTTCTGGAGCAAACACTTACAGGAAAAAATCTGTCAACAAGAAACATCAACTTTGAAAATTAGAAAGGAGCACTTCATTGCATCTCTACCCCTAAAGAACAGGAAACATTGGGGGAAAAAAGAATTAGCAACATCATTAGTGTGCTCCAATATTTTTTCTTTTGTTGAAGTTTTTATTTTAGAAAGTTAAGCTTTTCTGTTGATTTTTTTTTTTTCTTTTTTAACACAGATTTGAGCATTTCCACATGTGCAGATGTGGAAGGTAATTATGCAAATACATTCAATGAAATTTGGGATATGGGGTAAGTGACTTCAACATTGAAGAAGAGCAATAAAGGATAAGATATAAAGAAAAAATAAGAAAAGTTACAGATCAATAAGAGTTTGTCATGAAAGACTATGAAAATATGAAAATAGGGATCTATCAAGAATCTTGAAATACACAAATACACCATTTGTTGTATAAATGCTCTGGACACCAGCACAGAAATGGCAGATGTTTTGTGCTTGTGATCTGATAAGTTCTAAACTATGATAACCTCTGGAGTTGCAATAAAAAGCAAGAGGTAGTAGAAAACAAGCTCTCTTGAATTAAAACAGATCTTTGAGAAAAGCATAAATGAAGAACCCTATGATAGCTCACTTTTATATCAGTCTGTGCTACAGTTTCTATTTTCACAAGCTACAAAAATTGTGCTCCTTTTTGTAGTTTTATTACTTGGAAAGTTGATAAGGAAACAGCTGTAAGGTTTATACCCAAAATGATAACTACGAGTTTATATCTTTCACTCTTTAATCTGATAGTTTTCTTTTTATCAATCGTGCTACAGGACCTTTTTCTAAGAACAGTACAAATATAATTTTGGGTTTTCACCAGGTGTCATGGCCTGTAACTACTCAAAGCGTTGGAATTGCTTCAGTGTAGTTTAGTGCTGGGCAAATGGAGAATGTGCAAAGCTCCCTACATTTGATGCCACACAGCACCCTTCACATTTTGCGTTCTGGCATAAAGTGTTAACCAACCAACAAATGTACTTAGCATTTAATTCAACACTGGTGATCAGATTTGCAATTCTATATACATTGGGGAGATTTCATGGTAGAGCATGCTTAAACATATATTTAGATTCTGCTAAAACCAATAATTCTTATCAACAGCAAACTGTTGGAATATATGGTTAAATATGACCTACCATATATTCCAAATTCAACAGTAATGAAATTAAAAGATAGAAATTAAATACAGCTTGAGTATTTATTGTCTGTATGATCCAGGACTACTGCATTAACTTTGGAGACATCCCACAAACCTGATTTAAATTCAAACACCCAGCTTTCACATAACGCAGTATAGGCAAGACAAATCATGACTTTTATTGCAGTATTTGTAAAACACTATAATACTTCTCTAAATTGCAGGCTCAAAACAGTAAGACTAATTTAGATCTTAGTGCTCCAATATTAAGCCAACAGAAGCCAGAAAAAATGTCTGAATATAAATTTGCAATGAACAAAAAAAAAATTAAAAAAAAATCTTTTTTATCTTTCTTTTCAGAAAGAAATATCTTTATTACATTGCTTGTCCAGTTCCAAGAAAGAATTCAATATTAAATGACAGATATATTTAGCATAACCTTCCTGGTTCTGTATTTTTATGACTAAAATCTATCCTTGCTAAAATTCAACTCAGGCATGTGTTTGTACACAGTTCCCAAAAATAAATAAGTATAAAAATGTGTATTCTAATTGTTCCCTCAGCATATAGGGTTAGGACTAGAAAATAAAATTTCCTTTGCAATATAAGGTACAGCAAGTGTAAGCAACACAGATAACTCCAATAGTGATTTAAACAAAGTCTGCAGTACTCTAAGCAACTATGGAGTGAACACGTTAACAACTGCCTCAAGTGAGAGAAACATTGAGTACTGGAAATGCTGTGAGACTGGAACTATACATTATGCCTGAAAAGTACTAAGGGAAAGTTTAGAAGTTAACAAATGAATCCATTTTAAGGGAAATTGGAGCCTATCTATTTCCCTTCAAATGTACTAATTTAATGGTTTTATAGGGTTCTTGCATGCATGAGATAGAGAAAGGGGAGGAAAATGTGATCCTTTCAGGGGACTAGGACTTGAAGGATGACAGAGAGGTTTGTGTATTAGCTGCAGTTTACCCTCCAAACAAATTTATATAACTGTAAACAAGGACTTCCACTTACCTAGGTAGGAAGAAACAAATGAATGTAATAAAATGGTAATTAGTAGATATCATATAATTTGTGTTTCATCAAAAATATAACATCTAAATCAATATTGTTTTATACTGGTAGGAGGTCTGCCTCTAATTTCTGGATAACAGCATAATTTTTATTTGTGGAAGAAGTCTCTTTAATGTGTGCATCTTGCCATTTCCTGCTTTTCTGACTTTTTGTTTGTATTTCTTAGGGAAACAAGTAGGAAATAAAATCAGTACAAAATTAGAGATTTGATTTTGGAAATTAATGTGTATTATGCAAATTAATAGAAAATAATTAGGTGGGAATTTAATTTACTTTTCATAGTGAAAATGAGCCTAATTCATGAGAAGCCTTATGAGAAATTATTAGCTTTTATACCCAGCCAGCAGTTCTTTTCTAATATGACTGACATCATAGAAGTAGCCAAAAGCTTTCTTCAACTGAAGTGGTAGAAGTAGGAGTCTATGTACAGATACAAAGAATTGAAAAACCCTACAGCAGCCAAAATAAAGTGACTTGACTCAATTCTTTGTTCACCTAAGACCTAGAATCTGATGAGCTATTTATGTGAAAAAAAGATTTAGCTATATCTTAGGAGGAGACTGTTCTAGCTGTCTTAATAAAATCCTGAGTTGTATTCTCTAAAATACTGTTTGGATATATAAGGATTCAGTTACGTTTTCGTTTGGTTTTTTCCCATTTCCCATGCAGAGAAGAAGGGATTTTGATGTCTGGAAAAGCTTCCAAATGATACCAAATATATTTATGTCATGTAGTGGTTTTGACTGGAATAGAGTTAATTTTCTCTGTAGCACCCCTAAATTTCAGGTTTGTGACCAAAACACCATACATAACATGCCAATGTTTTAGCTATTGCTGAGCAGTGCTTACACAACATCAAGGCTTTCTCAATTTCCCACTCTTCCCCCAACAGTGAGTAGGTTGGGGAAGATAAAAGGCTGAGAGGGGACAGAACTGGGACAGCTGACATAAATTAACCAAAGGAGTAGTCCAGTAATAAAAGCAGAGCCAGTGTTTATTAGGGGTTGACAATGTTCAGTGACTGCTGGGTATTCATCAGCTGCTTCTGAGTAATTTTTTTTACATCACTTGGTTTTCTTTCTTTTGCTTTGTTTATTCTTTTAAAATAATAATAATAACAATAATATTAATAACAACAACAAAAGTCTATAACAGTGGAAGTACTTATTTAGAGATCACCAAGTAAGACAGTGAGGAAATATAAGGATATTGGACTCATAAAACCTTTCCTGTTACTCCTTTTGGGGGGAAGGTGCAGATGCACAGACTATTACAAGATGAAGTTGATTGAACTCTTTCAACGTTTCTAGAATAATACTACTGTTATTATAAAAAGAAAAGAGGAAAAAGATGCATATCTAATTTGCTGATTTTATGTACAACTGTCAGTAAATCATTAGACAATGGGCCAAAATTGCAGACATCAGAGCAGTTGCTTTATTTTAGTTGCAGTACAAGCAATTTAAATATCTATCTGGTAACACTAGGAAGTTGGTGGGTTTTATAATGACTGATATCAGTAGATGTTAGACAGACTAGGACTGGATGGAGCATTTTCCTCTGTGATCTAGCTTATCTGGAACCATTTGCTGTAATTATCCTCTGGACACCCAGCCAGAAGACCTGATATTGTCTCTGAAATAATTTCAGTGAACACATACATCATCAGCCACTTAACCGTGTCCTGGCTAGTGACCCTGCACATGAACTAGCAGTAGGACATGGCAGATTCCTGCTGTGCCTGTACCTGACAGCTCTAAATAGGAAATCTGCCAAGCATATCAAGTTACTGAGTGATTGCTTGCAAGCAAGTGATTAAATTGCAGATTATTTTTATTTAGCAAGAGGAAGAGTAATGAGTCAAAAGTGTTTCTGAGGGCTGAGAGAAGTGCAAGCTGGCATATTGTGCTTGATGCAATATGAAGTCACAGGAGCATGATTTAAAGGCAGAATGGGCTGGAATAATTAAACTCCATTTAGAAAAAATAGTTTGCTGCTGAAGACTTGAAGGAAATCTCAGCTGCCAAAAGGAAGCTTGTGCTGTTCATAATTTATCTGCCTGCTTTAAAATGTACCCACTCGGCTTCTTACTCTAAAACACAGATATGCACTATTTGTGATCTCAAATGCAGAGTTTACAGTGATATATTGTAATGCGTAGTCTTGAATTGTAACTTTTTGAAATAAAGACAAAAATTTATTACTTTAAGGAAGGATTTTTCCCTTCAGTTTTGTAATGAGAAACAGGGGAGGGAGTTGGAAGAAGCTTATTAAGTTAGTATGTAGAGCTAGACAAAAGTGTTGATCAAATAAGATTATCTAATAGAAATTACTTTCTGTTTCATTACATTTCTCTTTGTGAATATGTTCAGATAGGAATGTTTGATGAAACTGTGAACTCCCATCTAGCATTTTTATGAAATGTCATTAAAAAAACAGAAAACATAACAAGTCAGTAAATGAATAGCAAAGATCAAATCAGTACAAATCAGAACAAATCAATTACTTGGCTTTCTAATGACAATATCTCAGCAATGTCAGTGATGTGCATACAAGATACTCACCATGAATGTGACACATTTTTGCAGTGTTTTTCCAGTCCCACGTTACAAACCTCCCAGTCATGGTAGCTACTTACTACTTATGAACTAGTTTCATACTACATGAAGATTTATGAGGTCAACCATATTTTTCCCATCTCAAAGTACTTTTAAGAAACTGTTT
Source organism: Rhabdornis inornatus (assembly GCA_013397075.1). NCBI lineage: Eukaryota > Metazoa > Chordata > Aves > Passeriformes > Rhabdornithidae > Rhabdornis > Rhabdornis inornatus. Next base: position 133,307 of record VWZS01003373.1, on the reverse strand, counting down.
AGTGGCATAAAAATCAGCAGGTATCCATAGTCACAATGAAATGTACATCAGCTATTGCTTTTTACCCAACTACAAAGATAAAAGCATACTTGAAATTTAAAAAAATGAAAAGTCATTATCTTTGTCTTCCAGTGTAAATTTTAAAATTGCCTGGGTTCCAAAGTATTAAGGATTACAAGAAGTAATCTAATATATCACATGCTGTGAATTATTTATCAGTTTGCAAAAATATATTGTGGTATGGACTGGAAGTATTTGAATGTTCTGTATAGCATACATAATATATATTATACAGACATATATACACTCTCTCTTTTTTTCTCCTAGAAGAAATTTGGTTTCTATTCCTTTATTACAAACTAAAATGGATTTCATTGTTTGCCAAAGGTAACTGATTTGAAATTATCACTTACAACTATTTGTTGTAAGGAAAAATGCCCAAAGTAGTTTTCTCTCTCTCTGTAGTCACTAACACCACTGCACACGAGAAGGTACACAATGCATTTGTGGGCATATTTGTTTCCAAATAAAGGCATAATTTGTAATTCAACTAAAGGACTTACGGGAATTTGAGTATAATCCAATACGACAGAGCAAATATAAAAGTGAATATGTTGGCAACAATCCCTGTTAGTGGATGACTAGAAGATTGATTTTCATTTTAAAGCATCTCCTTACTCCTTCCTGTATAGATGCTACTGTTATAGTTATATGGAATGAAGTTATTTTAAAATTTCATTCAAAACTATTGAGAGCAGTCTACATAAAAGTCTGTCATGCTTTTACTAATTATTTGCACATACTGCATTGTGAGTATGGGAATAATGTCCAAGACAATAGTGAGTCTGAAATTGCATGTTGAGCTGGCTAGCTGTAGTGCACTTTTCTTTTTCTTTCCTTTCTACACGCAAGCAGCTTTGCTTGTTGGAATATGTGTGACATCAGGGGAATGGTGCAGCTGAATGTGATGATGTTATTAACATTATCGTGAATGACACATGATAACCCAGCAGTCATGCTCAAGATATAAAATCTTTCTTTTATGGCCGTATCTTTTTTTTTTTTTTCTAGCAACATTTTTTGGCACATCACACCCATACAAATATTTCCTCTTCTTCAAGCACCTGCTGAAAGAAATCTACTCCGTCTCCCTAGATATGTCACATTTTTACTGCCTCCTAGGAAGCCATGTTTGTATGTGAAATGTTTGGAAAGTAGTCATGGCAAAACCCTCATTTTCTTTCAAGGATGTCAAACCAGTAATGAAAATACAAACTGAGAATTAGTATTGGCAAAACCCCAGACTCTTCACAAACTGATATTTTGTCTTTTCCGGACAAAACATTCCAGACTATTCATTTTCCCACAGAGTAAGCATTTGGGGAAAAAACAAAAAAACAAAAAAAAAAAACAAAGCAAAACTAAACAACAACAACAACAACAACCAACCAAGATAAAAAATAAAAAACAGACAAAAAGCCAACCAACCAAAAAAAGAAAAAAACAAAACCAAAAAACCCCCGAAAACCAAAGCCACACAACATTTTGCTAATCTGACATTAATTAACAACATTTTGTTGATCTGAACTGAAATGCAGTCCATTATATCTGGATACAGAGAAATATAAGGAGTGGTTCAGGCATGCAGTAACAGTACTTGGATTGCCACGTTTCCAGAAAAATCTATTAAATAGAAATCTGTGTTTGGAAATATATACAGGTTCTGATGGGTAAAAGAAAAAACAATCGCCATATACACAAATCCAGCAGTGGAACAGGCTGCCCAGAGTGACAGTGCAGTTTCCATTCTTGAAGCTTTACAAGACCCAACAGGATAAAACCCTGAACAATCTGGACTGAAATCAATGTTGATGCAGCATTGAGCAGGAGGCAAAGTGACACCCTCGCAAAATCCCTTCTCAGTCGGAATAAATCTATGCTGTCTGACACAGAAAAGTAAAAGACAGAGACACAAAACTTCCATACACAGGCTTTCATTTCTTTCACTCAGGAATGGAGGTTATAATTTAAATGATCACTCTATGTTATGGGATATTCTCTTCTAGCGTAATTAAGTAAATAATCTAGAGAATTACAGAGAAAAAATTTACAACTGTGATTCTTATAAAATATTTTTTTCCTGAAACGTTCATATGATATAAATCTAAATCTCTTAACTACACATATGGAAAGGAATTACATATATGTACAATGGCTACATATATTATTGTACATAATATGTTATCTTGTACACATGCAAACTATGTGTGGTAGTTAGACTTAATATAAACCTAATATGCCCTAAAAATGCACTGTAATAGGTTGATACTTGGTTACATTATGTTTTCTAAACCCAGATCATATATCCTTGCAAATAGAATAAGCTGTTTTAGAAAAAGCATGGTAACTCTTAACATTAGCTCTGATCTTACAGCACTGCCAGCTTTCCAGAATTCTGTTCAAGTCTTTCCTGCCTCAGCATCAGCACACACACATAAAAATTTAGGCTTGATTTTTTTTTTTTTTTCCCTGCTCAGTGCTGGAACAAACATTAAAGTCACTCATGCTCTGGAAAGTATAACAGGCCGGATGCAATAGGAGATGGAGATCATGCAGCTAAGTTAGAGATTGAATATTAAAGTAGATCCTGTTTGGACAACTGTGAAAGAACTTATTAATTTGACTTGAGATTAATGTTTTGGAGAGAGCTAACTGTGTCAGGAACAGGATCCTACATGAGACTTGATCTTTTATACATCATTACAAAGTACTTCAGAGGCATTAGGGACCCCTCGAGATTGAGAGCACCTGCTGAGCATATGGAAATTCTACCTATAGACATGTATATGTATATGTTCTACCTATAAAATGTGTATGACATTTCAGGTCATATACCCAGTTTCATTATTATGTATTCAGAAGCTGGCAGGAATTTTCAATATATGAGTTTCATTCCAGTATGAAGAACCTCAGAAAAAGGCATATGATCTACTTCATAAATAGTTGATATTTTTTAGGTTGCTCTTATCTTCTTTTTTTTTTATTATTTTCTCCATTGTGTAGTGTAAAACCTACTCACATTCCTATGTTTCTCTCAGAGGAAGCCCTGACAGAAGGTTCCTGTAGATTCAACTGACCATGATTCTGAAGATAAATGAGAGTTATATGATCTTTATCTCTTTAAAAAGATGATTCAGACTAAAAAAGTTGATGTTTCCATATGAAGACCACCAAAATGGAAGTTAATGTGGCTAACTACAGAATAAGCTCACTGTGCAGTGCTCTCATGAGAATAATAATAATACTGTCTTATATTTTATCTGACATTGTGGGTACAGTTGTACCATTGAGTAAGGAGCTACCAGTATGTTTAAAATACTCTGTAATTAANAGGAAAAAAAAAAAAAAAAAAAAAAAAAAAAAAAGTTACAGGAATTGTTAGTTACAAGGTTACAGGGAAGAATAGGTACTCTTAAAAGAAGAAAACCATTGTACCATTACATATTAATATCTGGATAAATTATGTGGGACATCAATCCCATTAAATTTTTCAGATTCATAGTAAATAATGCTAAGAAAAAATCAGTCTTAAAAAACTTGAAGAGAATGTGTTGTACTTGGTAATGCAGCCTCAGCTGATCTTACGTATGCAGGTAAATCTAAAAGCATTTTTGAGAATTAAGAATGAAAATCACACTCACCAGCTAGGCCAGCCTGTAGTTTGGAAAGCAGAAAGTATAAAAAGGCCTTTGGAAAAATTATATATATGTTTGACTCAAGATGAGCTGCTAGTGCAGCATAATGCTATGGTAATATGGAATGCTATGAAAGCACAGAGATGTATAGAGGAGGGAATACTTGATGAAAATGAGAACTAGGTTTTTCACAAAGCTCACACATAACAGATATATAGGACACATTTTATGGCTATTGAGAGCATTTTGGCTGCATGTGTGTCACAGAGCTCCTTTCCTGCCCTTATGGCTACTCCAAGAAATAGAGTCTCAGAAAGTTATTTTTTTGACCACCTGTGCCAAACCAGCAGAATCTACCATGCTTGGTGCACATGCATCCTTGTACCACAAGTATCTGTAAAAACAGCTGATTTAAGTGATGCAGAGAATGCATATTGGTTACTAGCTTTAAATTCAAAGAGGGAACACAGATCATTACATTCTGCATATGCAGAACAGCACAGCATCCCAGCTACATGGTTTTTTACCTTTGTTATATAACTCAACTCTGGCTAAGTTTCCTGCCCCTCATTTCAGAAATGAGACTAATGGCTGAAGACCTGGGGTCTCCTGCTCACTCTGTGATTTATGCACACTCTGCTGACAGCACATCATATTTCCCAACCAAACTTTATAACACTTAAGTCCTCTTGTATTCTAGACTTAGCTTTGGAAATAATTAGGCACATGTAAAATATCCCAAGCTGTATATAACTATTTTCTCTTTTATGGGCATAAACACTCTTGACTAGTTTGCAGATGTTTGCTGCATACATAATGTATTTACTGTTTGTTCGTTATCTCTGAATAACAACCTTTGGTTTAGCTCCTGGTGGTGGGATTAATATAAAATAGATATATAGAGAGACTACTGTACTCTCCTCCAGCCCCCTCCAATTCCCTCCACTAATATTCTGATGTTAAAGATTGTGTTCTTTGGTGTCTGCAATTTTAAAAAGCTATGGACAAACAGAAAACTTCAGTACAGAAACCACTACTTGAACAACCTGATGTTTGAAAAAGGTGTTTTGCAGAGTTTCTGACATATCCAGGGAAAGGGTAAGAGGTGACTTGATTACAGCCTACAATTACTTAAAATGAGAAGATTTCTGATTGCAAATAGCCCTTTAATTTAACAAATGAAGCATAACGAGATCCAATATTTGAAGATGGAAACTAGATGATTGATATTAGACTAGGTGCATATTTTTATCAGTGACTCTAATCAACTATTTGGACTATTTACCTAGGGAAGCACTTGGTTTGTCATCACTGAGAACTTTAAATGAAAATTGTATGTTCCTGAAAGAAATGTAATAGCTCAAGCAGAAATTATAGACTTATTCAGGAAACACTTGAAGGAATTCTGTCTTGTATTATGCTGTAGTTCTTACTAGTTGATTATTAGGGCCTCTTCCAGTCCTAAAAGTTGAGTGAAATTTAGTTCCATTAAAATTAATGTGAATTTTGTCACTGACTGGAATCAGGATTTCCCCGAGTTTACACTAGACCCCATTACAGCCTCGCTAACACAATAAAAATACCTTTGAGTATGCAGAAATTTAATCATATTTAATTGTCGTCAACATTCCTAGGCTGATAAAAAAAGGCCTCAAATGTAATACAAATTAGGCATTCCTAACAACTATAAATTAATACTTTTAGAAACTGGGATTGAAAGATTGTGTTTAAACTAGTCTCCCACCATGAAGTTTAAAGCGGTTACTTAAACTTGCCAGCAGTAAAGTGTTGCTGATAATAAGTTAAGGCTGATATGCTGTGAATCAATAGAAGGAAGCAACTGCCCTCTCTTTCTCATGTCTAAAAAACCCTGTCTAAAAAACTGTTGTCTCCCTCGGACAATAAAGAAGACTTTTTGTAATATTAAATTGTTCTTTCCTAATTTATAATAAAACAGTCACTAAGGCACTGTGTCAGAAGGCTGTCATAAAAAATGTATGTGGTAGAGCAACATTTATAATTAGATTTATTAAGAAATTTCAATACTATTTAAAGATATACATCTGGGATTTTTGTTTATTGCAAGCAAGAAATGATACAGTTAGAAAAAAAAAGAAAATAGAGATAGACAAGCCAATCTGAGTTATACTACATCCCTTCTCTTTTGGTATGAAAATAAAAATATATGCAGTAGACTGAAGAGAAAAAACACAAATAATTTGATTTCTTAGAGCTATAATATAAAGAAAAATTAAAAAGGCAAACAACTTGTCATTGAAAGAGACCACAGTGCTAAAGCATTAGATATTCTATTTGGTTGGTGTATCTATATTTGCAGTAAAGAGGGGTGAGGCTTAAAATGTTTAAAGTTTTATGTTGTTAGTTTTACATAGGTTAAATGTCACTGTTAGTGTGGAGCTGGAGCATCAAGTTTATCCATGCTACATCTCACAGGGCAGGGTAGAGCTATTACCTCCCATTCTGGAGGTGGGAACTCATGAGAAGAGCCACAAAACCAAATACCCCAAGGATTTCCACTCCTGGCCACCAAGTTGATCAAGGTACATCCAGAAGCATCTGTCAGGATGTCAATAGTGTTACACATCCGAAAACTGAGCAAGCAGCTCTGCCACAGAGACTGAGATGCCAAACACTGTAATTGTTCTGTGTCAGTACTTGCTGAATATGACTGTCCTTAGGAAACAGCATGAATGTCTCCCCTCAGCTGCAGGCATCCTGGAGTCAGCAGTGTGGACACATGGAGTGTAGGATAAAGAACATGTGATTAAGCCCTCTGTTGGTTTTTTTTTTCTGGTCTGGTAGACAGTAGAGACACAGACAAAGTGGTAGTGGGTTCACCTCCTGCTAAAAGGATGGGGAATACTTTGGGTATCACGGCAAGACATTCTTCAGATGGATTAATGACCAAATTAATCAGACAGAGAAAAAACAGCTCCCTTGTCTACCTCAAAGGCCATTAGAAGCTCAGCTATTGAACAGATGCAGAAGGATGAGGCATATTTTGTGAGAAAAGCAATGTGTGTGTGCCGCTATCTGATAGATTTCAGGGACGGGCATCCTGTATGGGATGAGGGCCCTGGAGTCTGGGTGAGGTACAATGAATAAGAACACATCAGTGAGGCATTTCCAGCTGCCTATGTACCACTCTGTACAAAGCACAGCATCCTGCCTGCAACCTCTCGTGTAGCTGCATTCACTTAATCAACACAGGAAATTATACTTTATATCCAGTCTCCTTTTACCTGTCTCTTTGGTGCAAAGTTCATAAATCTTTGTCACAGCAAGAGTGTAAGTGCAGGTTTACTAAATCTGAGGCAGGAATTCCAGCATCTCAACTCATGAAATTTAAATCTTCTTTACAGGCAAAAATAACAGCTTTCATCATGTCCTTTAGGAACAGATTACATGCTAACAGTCCACTGTGAGATTTCTTGTATTGAATTCCCTAATACTGGAAGCACTTTGGTCAAGAAGATAGCAGACTAGTCTTTTGTCTCTTTATGAAGATAAGCCGAATTTTAAAATATAAATAACTTAAAGACATTTGTAGGTATAATCCGCATATCATTCTTAATGTTACATTATTAAAAACCCCTCAGGTAGGAGAGATTAAAAAGTCCTACTGAACTATTGTAATGAATATGACTTTTATTTATTATTAAATGGATATTAATGGACTAAAGAGTTGGTAAATACATTTTACATAATAATCATTTAGTCCTAATAGAGCAAATGCAAGGATGGCATGCTAATTTCTAACCTGAAAAATTTTTCCTTTCACATCTTAGCTGCTTCACTTCCTTTTATATTGATTTTGGGTTTCCAGACAATGAGATTATATTTTGAAGCATTCACAGAGGAGAGCATGAGGACAAGGCTATAACAAAACAATTAAATTCATATAAATGAGTTTCTAAAGACTTGAGTAAAGTATTATTCTTTGCTCAGAAAGTTATCAAGTTTCTTCTTTTACCTATCCATCACATTAGGTGGTGTGAAACAGTTTTAAGACAGCAGATATAATTTTAGTCCACCAGACAAGAAATAACTCAGACTTTTGATGACCCTATGCTGAAACACCTTGTTAAGAAGGGAAAAAAGTTTCAGTGATGCTGTCAAACAATTCTTAGACAACTCTGTCATGGAGTTGCTTCTGTTAACAACAAAAGATGGAGGTAACATTCAACATAACAGTAACCTCAATATCAATTACAAGATCAAGTACTCATGACAAACGTTTGTGTCAGGATTTCCTGTAATTCAGTACTCATGCACTTGAGCAATAGAAAATGCAGCTGGAATATAAACTGCACATAGGTACTCATCTGGATAAAAATGAGATCCTGAGTTCTAGCATGCAAAACTGGACCTTGTGCAGACTGAGGTATTTTTATATAAAACCTAAATTTGTCATTGAAGGCAGAAAATTTCTTGTAGCTCTGCTTTTCTTTGGTCTTTCCTAGATCCATTAAGTAACAAAGATGGGGTGGAGTGAGGAAGCTAAGAGAGAAATAGTAAAATTGAGAGAGGCTATTTCCTTGAAACAAAGCCTTGTCTGTATGAAGTATCTGCTTCAGAACCAAAAGATTTCAGATGGACAGGGTGAACAAAGCATAAAACGACTGCAGGGACAGGAGCCTGTACTACACTATTTCATATACTGGAAATGCATTAAGGACTGTCCTGAAGAAGATGCCTCAGTGGAGTTTTTTGGGGTTTAGTTTGGGTTTTTTTTGGCAATTTACAGCTATGGGTTTCTACACAAACAAACAAGATCAAATGATAGTTTCAAAATCATTGATTTTTTTTTTTTTGTCCTCATTGGAGTATTTTACTCTGGTTAAATAGGTTTTGGTGTTGTTTATTACAATAATAATGAAATATATTGATTGAGTGGTATTCAGAGGACACAAAAATGGTAAGAAAGGACATATAAAACATGCACATTTCCTATACTTCCTTATGCCTTCTCTCATGTGACTGGGTATATTTATGGTGAGGAAACAATACATAAGAAATAGGATCTCAACAACTGTATAATCTACCTGGATTCCTAAAAGGCAGAAAGGCAGTACAGAAGTTGAATAAAGGACATGTAGTTGTACCAGGAATATCCACTGAAGCATATTCTTGCTCCTCAGTTCCATGAAAAGTTTATGTGAAAATTCCATCTCTAATTAAAAGGAACTGATCAGGTGTCTGAAACTTGGCCTTGCACAGATGCTTGGGACAAGTGTGCTGAGATGTATATTAGGTGTTTTCATATGTTTTTAAAAGTCCCAAATCAAATACTTCAAGGAGGATAGGTTGCAGAATAACTTTTTTGGGCCTTGTTGCCTAGGAATAAAATAGGTAGAAAGCACGATGAAGGCAACCCAGGACATGTGTAGGAGCAGAAGTGCTGATGGTGGTTATTTGATGTAAAAAGCCCAAGAGCTATTCATTGTTCTCAGACATTTATAGGACTTCTGAATAAATAAATGAGGACTTGAGAAGCTGGAGTAGGATGCCAGAATTTGGTAGTAGGCTTTACATTACGTTTTCATTCCAGCTTGCTAATTTTTCTTTCTGTATCTCCACTTCAATAACTGCAAAAGTAGATGGAGGGACATGGCTTGCAGTCCCTGATCAAAGAAACTTTGTGTGAGTAGGGCTCATTTATTATAATTACCTCTGCATCACCCTGCCATTTGGTTTTCTATCTAGGGAAATGTTGGCTGCTTAGCACCAATTTTTGCTTCAGTTTTCTGCTGTGTCCAAGCACCACCATTACACTGTGCAACAACCAGTTTTGATATGTAAGCCAACATATGGCCATTAAACTATTGGCTTCAATTACAAACATAAGGACTCAGAAGTGTGACTTATTAGCATGAAATTATTACATTCCTCTTCGAAAATGTAGCCTCATCTTTTCAGTCAAACAAAAATGCACACAAAACTAGACTCACAAGATTTAATTTTCTCAGATGATACTATTTTATTTCATGCATTGCCATATTATGGGCACAGTTAAAAACACTTCCTTTAATAATAGTATTATCAAATTTAAATTATTTGATCATCACATTCCTGAGTCTTTCTTTTGATAGATGTTATACCTTGGTTTGTTCTTTATATTTTCTAAAAAAAACTTGCAAATCACAGATCCTGGATCTTCTTATGTATATAAGATGAAGTTTCATGACAATGTAAAGAAAAAAAAAATCCTTTAGAAAGCCCCAACTATTTACCTATAAATGTTACTCTCAGGAAAGGAAATTTAATTGCAGTTTTTTAATTGCATGCTTAATGGTGATATACCAAGAATGTTTTTTCCTGTAAGCTCTTGTCATTCCTTCTGTAGTCTGTGTAATGAATCTTTCCTGTCAAGTTTACTATTTCCCTTTGGTATTCTCATTAACATTAGTCATTAAAACGAGATTGGGCAAAGTGTTGAAAAACCTATCCTCAGGAAAGACTTTATTTAGAAAGCACACACCATTCTACCAGAGTAGTTTAAAATGCTGCAGTTATTTCCCTGCAAGCTTCAGTGTTTTAGATTATTAAAATAGATTTTTTCAGTATTTGGAGAGAACAATATATTTCAAAAATAATGGGAAAAGGTTCCACACCACTTCAGGTAGCCCTTTAAGCTCAATTCTAGGTTCTTAAAATCATAGAGAATAGAAGGGGGGGGACTAAAACATCACCTAACTCTTCTGTGTCTCCAAAACAGTGCTAGCTATGGTTACATATTTCTGATAAATGTTGTCCAATCTTCATATGTCTTTGAAAATATTTGTTATCTTCTCCCAGAAAATAAAAAAGATTGCAATTCAGAAATTAAACATCTTTCTTAATATGAAATATTGGGGTTTTTTTTACTTGTAGCTAGTCCTAGCCTCTTCTTCAGCTAATGCATCTAGGAAAATAATTGCCTTTTCCCTTTTCACAGGACACAGTGAATTCACATGATGAAGAACATCCAAACAAAGATAGTTTGGTGGGAAGAGTTAGAAGTTAGGAGCAATCTAGCCTGGTGCTCTGAAAAGGAAAAGAGGAAGAAAAATATATTTTCTATTTTTATTTTTAGTTTTCTAAGACAACATTTGCATAGATCGTGACTGAACAAACACTGAAAAAATGGGGTTTGGCATAAATTTTACAGTAGCATGTATTTATGATAAGATGATTCAAAACAAATTCTAAGTAGAAAAATCAGTTGTTTTGATACTAGCAAATTTCAAACACTTCACAATCATTTCCATCTCATAGCAAGACATTTCCTTCTGTTTAAGAAAGACTTCCCTGAATTAATAATTTTCAATAATGTATCACTAAGAACAGAGGATTGGTCATACATATGAATGGAAGATGTTTTGTATCGGAAAGAAAATTAAGTGCTGCTTACTTTGCCAGAAATAACTGCCTCTGCCTTCGCCTCTCCTCCTCAGAAGCAGATTTATTATTGCCATTATTCATTCCTGTATGTTGTCTTAGGGAACACTTTTATGTGGAAATGTCACTTATTTTCAGATGCCAGTAACTTGAATTGCTTTAAAGTTTCATTAAAAGCCACCACTGCTGCTGGCTGCTCAGCAGACATCTCAGCTAGTAAGCTCTAATGTGCTCTTTACAGTCAAGTTGAGAGGCAGTTTTAACTTGTGCTTTCCATTTGCCCTATAAATAAAACACTTTTAAGAGCTAAACGGTCCTTTCTTCTCTTCTTCATTACCAGGCAATGAATACCTGCCATTTTCAGAGCACTGCAGGACTAAGGACCTTTCCTGTCTCATATCTGCAAGCCCCAGCCTGACAGGCTGTGGCCGTGAGCCTGCACCGTGGTCACTTAGGCTTGACATGTCTCCAGCCCCCCAGACCAGCCAGCCCACTATGTGACACAGAGCACTTTTCCATTCTGCTATGCCACTGTAAAGCATTATTTTTTCTCTGTGTTTTAAAGAAGAGGGATGACCAGACATACTTTTGACAGCTTGTTACCTGATTGGATTCTATGCTAAAATTTATACTAAAATAGACAAAATGCTTATTTGGGTTTCAATCTCAATAAAGGTTTTCTTGTTGGTTTATAATTGCCATTCTTGAAAGACAAAGACTGTTTGCCTGTTTCCAGATGTAACCCAATATTACACATTCAAGAGTTAGGTTAGACTTCTCCCCTAGCTCTACTCAAATAAATATTTTAGGTTATTAATTCATACACTATTGATTTACAGAAAAGCGTATTGACCAAGAGAGAAGAAGCCTTCAGGATTACCCACTATTAATTCCTGTTAGAAATGAAATTGCATTCTTGATGGATTGAAGTTTGGTGTAATAGACAAATCAAACACTTCTATTTCTAGATGATGAGGGATGCAGGCGATAAGTCCTGTCAGGAAAAATTACCTGAGCAGACTTGCTATAGTCAATCAGTAGGTTCATGCTTTGGTTCTTAAAAGCCTAAGAGTACATACATACAGGTAAAACATGAGACAGTGTGTTTTATTTGTTTGTTTGCTTGTTTGTTTTCTTATTTTTATCTCAATTCCTTTAAATAGTCAGATTACATGGATAAAAAGGGGTGGAGAGCTTTTCTCTCTATAAAGTTCTGTGAACACCATAATCTGTCAGCAATTCTATTTTGAAAACCAAAAAGTCACATATCCAGAAAAAAAAAATCCAGATAAAATGATGCAAGATGGAAACTTTTTGCAATAAAAGCATTTCAGCTGTTCTTGCACCTGACAGAGATGAAATCAATTGAGCCTGTGAATCAGCAAACTTTTTCTATGCAGAGACATTGTATGACTTTGTTGGTCTTCTCTCCATCTGCTAGCTGGTTTAAAGTCTACTAAGCAGCTCAAGTAGTACAAATAAAGAAGGAATCCAGAGTGTTAGCAAGAAAACCTTTATCAGTGGCATACAGCTTGCATTCAGAGTATATAAGCAATGAACAAAACTGTTGCATATGTTCATTATACCATAAATTTAATGTATTTGCTTTCTGGAGTTATATAAAGAGTACAGTGGCAGATACTGAGCAATGGAAGTGGTAAAGTAACATCAGTCATTTTCCAGTAAATATTATGCCATGCTGTGTCATCCTGGTTTTCCAAAATGTATGTTAAATGGGATACAGTGAGGGAAAAAAAAAAAAAGGAACAGAGATGAGGACAGTGTTACTGGGAACAGGACCTTATGGAAAATAGCTATATTAAAAACTTGTTCTTACATATATTTCATAATATCATTCTCATTTCTCCTGTTTTATAAGAGGCTGACCAGCCACAAAACACTGAAGTGACAATGGCTCAACAACATTTCATTAAGATGCAGATCCAGCAGGAGTTTAGCAGCTAAATTGATTTTAGGTGACATTTTTGTACTGCATGATAATCTAAACTGAAAATAGAACACTATTGGGGCGCAACTAACAGCCCAAGACAGAACCTGGGCAACATCAAGAAGGACTGTAAAGACCTTGGGGTTCAGGTGATTTCAGAATCCACAAGTGTCCTTCAGGTGTGGAAACAGCAAGCAGAAACAGAAGGGAAATATTGGCCTGCTGGTACACAAGGTGAATTAATCACCAACAAGGGGAAGCAGCTCTTTGGAAATTTACCAGGCATGGCCAAAAAGCTCAATATGAATGAACAGCTTGCTGCTGCATCAAAGCATTCCAATGGGATGCTGGGCTGCATCAACAAGGGCATCACCAGCAGAGATAGAGAAGTCATTACCTAGCTCTATTCAATGCTTGTCAGGCCACACACGGAATAATGTGATCACTTTTGGTCCCCGCTCTGCAAAAAAAGAAGTGGGCAGTTTAGAAAGGGTCCAGAGGAAGACTCCAAAGATGACCAAAGGACTGGGATGCCTGACATGTGAGGAAAGGGTGAGACAATTTGGTTTGTTCAGCCTTTAGACAAGAAGGCTCAGGGTAGACCTTATCATTACGTGCCACTATTTGAAGGGTGACTACAAAGAAGATGGAGACTCAATTTGTACAATGACCCACATGGAACAGACGAGGGGTAATGGGTTTAAGCTACAGCTGGAGACATTCTGATATGACACAACTTTTCATAATGAGAACAATCAGCTATGGGAATAATCTCCCCAGGGAAATGGAGGATTGATTCCCGAATGTGGGATACTTCTAAAGTCCAGATGGAAGGGTTGTCTTGTCTAGAACACGCTTTTGACAAGAAAGTTTGGAGTAGATGATCTTTGAGGCCCCCTTCCCACCTGGTATTCTATGATTCTATGAAACAGCTCTTTGAGTCAGATTTGATATTATTACTCACATGCTGTACATTGTCTTTCAGGGCAATTTTAAGCCCCATTGAAGCCATGTTTTCTGTGACTTTAAGACTATTTCTTTCTGCCAACCTGTTTTTAATAAAAAAACCATCATTTTGTTAAGCTCCTTGACAAGTCAAAGACATGACAAGAAGCCTACCAAAATGCCTTTGACATCCCTTTTAAAGATGAACTATAGTTATATTTTTTCATGTTATCTTCTTCCTACCTACATGTGCATTTTTAAAACAACTGGCCTCTCTCCACACCTTTTAATGCAGTTTCTTAGCCCCTGCCATTTTTATAGTTGTGTATAAGTTAAGGATTGTCTTCGTTCATTTGTGTTTGTACAGTGCAGATAAAGATCACCTTACAGTCAGAAATAAAGAATAAGCATGATTATCCTTGTCTTATTGGGTACCTCTTTAAGTAAACAAAAACGTACATGAAATAATTGACTCATTTTTTCTTCAAGCATATCAGAGCAGACTAGGAACAGCTAGTTGCGAAACAATGGTAACATAAAAGGATAATGAAGATGGATGCAACACAAACTGATTTTGAAGCTATTCCACAATAGTTAATAGTAGAGAAGAGGATTCCTGAGGTTCTCTTTAGATGCTTCTCCAAAGCCAATGTACTCAGTAGGTACCATTGAAAAGAAATAACTTTGATTGGTACAGAAACCTAATAATGGTGCTTTCTGGTGATTATAGCTTGAAATTGTATGTCAAAACCAACAAATACAATACAATATGTTCAATACAATCCACCTATAAATCAGAAAGGATATTTGGCTGTAGACAACCTAAACAACGTAATTAGCCACAACATCTTTTTTTATTTAAAATAGTAAGTGTAGATTTGCTAAAAGATTAAGCACATGAAAGTTGAGCGTTTGTATCCATAATACTGTGTGATAACACAAATGTGATAATGAAATGCAGTTAATATTAAGACATCTTGTGCCAATTTTAAAGAAACTCTCTTTAGTACTCCTGTGTAAATTCCCGTGGATATAATATTAAAGAGAGTCTATGTACAACTTATGAGATAGATCATACAGTTTCATTAGAAATCATTTCACTCTTATTTTTGGACTTCCTGCTTATTGTTTTTATAATTCCAAAAGATATGCTGCTGATTTTTTCCCTATAGTCATTAAAATTAAACCATGTAGTAGATTTTTATCTATGATTATCCAGATAGAAAATATTAAGAGTCAAGAAAAGAATCTGAATGTTTGTTCTCTGACTTAGATGAATCTGAGATTCTGTGAGCAGTACTGAGAAAAAAAGTGCATTTATCCTTCACAGTGTTGGTCAAAGAACTGAGTGATGTGCATGGTGGCCTATATCAGAGAAAGTGGGGACAGAAAGCTGATGACTGTTTTTAATCTCCTCAGATTGCTACTACAGTGCTTAATAATTCCAAGACTAACAAAAAGTTATCATCAAAAGGCAAAAATTACCATTTTTCATATTTAATTTTTAAAACTCCAGTTAAAGAGGAAATGTTCCCATAGCTATAGGACTTTGTTCCTCAACATTTGATGATTTATTTAGTATTAAAATATCAACAAGGAAGATAGGAAGAAGATTGTTTTTCTTTAGAAGTAGATCACATGAGGAAAAAAAGGAACAAGACTTGTACAAAAAAAAATGCAGCAAATTTCTCACTGTTAAAAGACTTTAGCAATGGTAAATGTTAGTGATCGTGTTTAACAGAATTTCAATTTTAACTGTGAAAACTTAATAAATGGCTTAAAACTTGACTTAAATTTCTGGCAACAGCTGACCCACAGTGGTCATTTATGCCTACAGGACTATAAAAACTTTTTATACTCTTTTTCTTATGTTAAAGAATGAAAGAAAACAAAAACAATACCAATAAAAACCCAGACCAAAAGACCAGAAAAGTCAATCTGAGATGGTTAAGCAGAAATAATTGACTGAAAAATTTCAGCACCATTTCTATTAAAAAAAGAAATCATTATCATTTTCCTTTAGAAGCTTTGATTTTAGTTTTTGTGATACCCTAAGGGTATTGTTTATTATAATGATTTCCTGTAACTAATACAGAAAAGTGTTTTGTAGTTTTGCTTGTTTTTTTTCTTTTTAAATCAAGGAGTCCTCTGTTCCTTTTCTATTTAAATAAATCCTCATAACAGACCCCGTTCAGGCCCTGCTAATTAAGAAACAAATTAATAAAGGACATAGCAGTTAAATGAATATAGAGCAAGAGAAAGGATTTGTAATGCTTTCCTCCCAAATTTACCTCTCCTCTAGGAGGAGATTGATGTCTCACCAGTGGACATTCCAGGGATGAGAGGTTGCCCTGGCTGCTGGGCAGCATTTTGCCCTCCTTTGCTCAGACTTTCCCTGTGGCTCTCGCCCGCCCGGCACAGCTCTGGCGCTTCCACCACCACCGGGACACCTTGGCCCGTACAGGTGCAA
This sequence comes from Rhabdornis inornatus, assembly GCA_013397075.1. Lineage (NCBI taxonomy): Eukaryota > Metazoa > Chordata > Aves > Passeriformes > Rhabdornithidae > Rhabdornis > Rhabdornis inornatus. Next base: position 116,848 of record VWZS01003373.1, on the reverse strand, counting down.
AAGCACAAAATAAAGACACGTTCATTGGCCTGTTCTGCAGGATGCACGTAGTTTTGTAAATGAGTAGATGAAATATACCTGTATACAGATTCTCAGAAGAAGAAACATCTTGGACCTATTGACAAAAATCTGTAAACAAATTTTCTGCATTCAGAATTGCAAAGCTATATTTAGTTCTTCTTGCTTTCAAAGGTAATAGTTTTCTTATTATTTATTACTCTTATTTCATTAAATTACAGTATTTTTGCATAGAATAACAAAGGCAATGAAGAGACCACATTAAAGAGGAAATCAATAAAGAAATTCATCAGAAAATCTGTAAATAAAACAAAGTTGTGGGAAAAATATCCCTGCTTGAAGAACAAAAGGATGTAGCCAGAAACAAAAACAATAGATTCATTAGGATCAACAATACTCCTGCTCGCAATCAATATGCAAATGCAATTTCTGTGCTCAAACAGAAATACTGTGTGGAGCAGAATACTTATGAACTCACATGATAAGGCATAGCATGTGAAAAGTTGGCCGCTTTCATTGCAGGAATTATGAAATGACAGCAGGATTCATGCAAGATCCATGTTTGTCTCTTAAATCCAAAGCATTATATACATAAAATTAAGCTGAAATTTCAGGAAGTCAGACTCTGATATTCAAACACCATTACTGACACTCACCTCAGAAGTAATTTTATCATCTTCCAAGCTGTTTGATTCTAATGCAGTAATATAGTTTTTATTTCTTCTTTTTTTTTGTCCTTCTTCTTTTTCCTGGTGGTTTATTATTGTCAGTATTCATAGGGGCTGAACTTTGCTCTGCGGATATGAGGCCTAAAAGCTTTCATTGAGAATTAAAGAAAAAACAAAGTGAAAAAACACTGAGATTATTCCACATCACAGTACTTGGGAATTTAAGATACATGTAGAATATCATGATGCTTCTAGAGAAACTGTGAGGGCTTAAAGCTTAATATCTTTGAACTGATTTAAATAATACACTTACTAAAGGAAGAAAAGGAAAACAACAGATTCTGATTTTCCATCTGAGAACGTATTTCTGTCAGTTTCAACATAAGATCTAAAATGCCATGTCATATCAGTGATCCCCACTTCACCTTCTGTTTCCACAAGGCTTTTTGCTCAGGCTTTAGCTGGTGTTTCATATGAAACACACAAAATTATTTTTTATCTGTCTCGCACTGACAAGAGACTGTTCAACCTAAGATGTCCAGAGCAGAAATTACAGGATAGAAAACAAATACAGCATTTAGAATATTGTGTTTTCTCTGGGAACTATAGAAAACCTGCCTAAAACTGAAGGTCATCTGCACATTTTTGTAAACTCATTCGACTCAGGCAGTTTAATCACCTGATGAGTACTTGCCAAGCCAGGAAAACACATTTGATATTCCTTTTGTGATGTCTTTGACAGTGCAATCTCTTTTTCCCTTATACCAAGACAGTCCATTGCTCTCTGGGATATTAGGGTCTTCTTCAGTTCTGCATTCATTCCTCTCTGGCTTCTGATGTGTTTGAAATTTTATCTTGAATTCCACTCAAGCAGAAAGTGCAGCACACAAAGCCCGTAATAATACTATGGCACTGTAACCTTACAATTCCTATAACCATACCTAAGTAGTTCCCTCAGCCTAAGGAAAGAATTGTAAATAAACAAATGCACAAGAAGAATTTATTCATTAGAAATAATGTGTTAAATTTTTATTGGAAGACAGCTTAAGAAATAGAGAAATATAAGCTTCTGCCTTTAAAGAAAAGAAAAAACAGCTATAAGTTTCTAATTCCAAAGAGTTCTATTAAGAAAGCCAGTTCATTGCTCTGTTCTCAATAATGGCATTAATTATAGCACATCCTAAATATTCCAGCAACATTGGGCCAGGAACTTAGTACTTACAAAATATAAATATAATTGAAAGGCATATAATTTATGTTTATAACACAGCTATAAATAATACTTCATACAAAAATTCTAGAAGTATTTTCTTTTTTGTAGAGTTATCAAAATACCCACTTAGAAAACAAATATAGGAAACAAATATGATCATTTAGTGTAGTTTTCATACCTCTTTCTGACAGTTTCTATATTATGCCTAATTTGTATTTTGGCTAAAGCAGATCACAATATTTAACATAAAAATATAAAAGTGCTTTGTGGAATAACAGGAGAAATATGTGTGCTTTGGAAAGCATCTTCATTGCCAGTTGTCACAGGATAATTAATGTGTTTGTATGTAAATTATTAATCTTGTACACATCAGGTCACAGCTGTTCAATAGATATTCAACTTCTGTGTTCCTGAGGTGAAAAGGTAGCTTAGTGTGGCTAGACAGTTTCCCTGATTTTTTTTTGCTGATATATGAATATAAATCAATCACCAGAGATCCCAGAGAAAAGACTGTCTCTCCATCCCCTCTACAATTTATAAAAAAAAAATAAAAATTATATCGGGAGGATAGCGAGCAGAAATTTCAAATAACCATGTTTAGATCTGGAAAACAAAATTTGGACATTAAAGGCTATAGATTACATCCAATAAAATACAGATTTTCTATCCACAATTATTTCCATTTCTAGCCCTATACTGTGACTACTGATAATTAGTAATTTTAGGTGCTATGTCACAAGAACATAACAGAACTGAACTGCATTTCCAACCTGTCAAAGCTTCAGAATTTTATTATAGCTCAAAGAAATAGGAGAATTGTATTGCAATTAGAGCTGGAAAGGTTCTCACTTTTTAAGATCTAGTGTCTTTGCTGAATATAAAACCCCATACAGTCGACCTGGTAGCCTGTGAATGTATGCAGGACACATTGACTGGGCTGTCTGGCTTGGAGGCAGACTTCAGCTGTGACCCTGTCTTCTCTCATGCCCTCCTACTGACAATAAGAGGCTAAATGATTTTTATGACATTGGCTCAACAGCTCCACTCTTTAGGCACACAAAATAACCAATGGTCAGGACACATTTCTAGGAGTAAGATCTTAGTTGCAGCTGTTCTGGTTTTAAAAGTCATGACCGTTTCAAATTGTGCATTTTACTTCTATCAGGTTTTTAGAATTGCAGAACACATACACTGGACTGTGAACTATTTCTTAAATCTGTAGTGGGTTTAGATGTTGATAATTTTCATTGTCAATTGATCAATCCTATAATAAGAGTAAAGAATCAAGGCCCTATGGCACTAGGCATGATAAAGGAGGAAAATAAAATCCTTTATTTCTGTATTTCCCTAATGAACTTTTTACAGCAATGACTATACTGCATGACAAAAATTTACACTGCAGCACCCTGAGAGAAAAGGGGGTTAAAATATTTAGAATACTTGTACTCTTTCATAGAGTAAAACCATAAAATCAGAGCTACCTTGAATAATGTGTAAACTCACCTTCTTGAGTATAACACACAGGCAAACTCTGATTACCTATGTTCTTGAATTACATCACAGATTAAAACCATTACAAAAGCATAGACAGATTTGCACTGTCTCAGCCTAGGATTACACACATCACTTCTGTGGCAATTTTCTTTCTTCTATCTCAGTAGCCACCAGAAATTAATGCATACAGACCTGTATTACCTAACCTTTCTTTACAACATTCTCTGCAACACTGATCTGTCCGAGAACTAAAATCCTGCTTTTAAACCAGAAATTTGGAATTCTTCTCTTGAGGTATTTGCATGGTGCATTTATTATTACTTCTTGCTGCAGCACAAGGAACTCTAAATTTCCCCATTTTTCCACTTTTTTTTTTCAACACAAAATTAAATGATGCTTTAGAATATTTAGAAGTTGGAGTTCATGTTTGTAAACATTTCTATGTTTTATGACCATGCATGCTTCATGACTTCAACTAGGCAGCTGGTTCCACAATATCTGAATGCCTACGAGGTAAAATACTGCTTTGGAAGGACAAGGCGCTGTGTCACATTGCTGTTCTGTGAGGACAAGGCACAGTAAGTCTTCTACCTGCCAACTTGCTTTCAAAGTAAAATCCCTCTGGGAAAGAGGTTAGTGTGGGACATCCCCTGTTGCCACAGGAGGCGTGCACTTAAATCAGTGTCATGCCATCATCTGCTGAAAATAGGCACAAGAGGTGGGTGAAAAAAAGCAGGACCTAGCAAACTTGTACTTTTGGAAAGGGATGTCAGAGACATTTTCAGCTCATTTTGATCCTCTTAATATAAAATACTCCAGGTTTATATTTATTTCCCAGGATCCAAGTAAATTACTTTTATCTATCCCTGCTTGTGAAGTTCACTACAATTAGTACTACTGTATGTGGCAATCCACATTACTACCAACCACATAAATTACCTGATAGCCCCAAAAGAAATTAATGGTGTGCTACAATTTAAAAAAAAAAAAAAAGAAAAAAGCACCTTTCCAAAATCAGAAAATAATGACAATAATTCTCCAACTTCAAATTCTTCACAAAAGTACTCAAATGTTATTAAAATTGCTTTCATTATATGAGGGCTACTGCAGCATTTATTCCAGCCAACTTAAACATCCTGAAATTTCTGAAAGAAACTTTCTATTTTTATTATTTTATTCCCAGAATAAGGAAAACATTATGTACAAAATCAGCATAGTAATTGGCAAAAAATTATCTAGGTCCTTTAGGAGTCTGAATTTCCACTGACTTTGGGGAAAGAATATACATACTTTTGAAAACATTGAGTAAAATTGTTTTTCCAAAGTCGCACAGGATATCAGTGACAGAGCTAAGGCCTTTGGAATGTCAGCACAATATCGTAACAAGAAAACCATCACATCACTACAAGAACAATTATAATTGCAAACAAATTACAATTCAATTAATTGCAAAATAAAGATTTTACAAAGGAATTGAATTGCAATCAAGGCTACAACATTTTTCTCCTACAACAATCAATTGAGAAAACTGTCACATGTTTGTATAAAAGTGGAATTTCCCCTTTCAACAGAACACGTTATAATTGCCAGCTATGTACTTTGGCCAAAACTGTTGAGGGATTTACATAAAATAACAAAAAATATATAATGTTTAACTGTAAATTAACTTACTGTGCCAAGGAGAAAGACAGTGATAATGATGAATTATCTACACGAAATATTATTCTGCAGGTTTAGGAAAAGGAACACTGAAGCATGAGAAAATTTGCACTTCTAAATCCGGTTAAAAGGTTATTAAAAAATAAGGCAAAAGCTTTTAAGTTGTAGGTGACTCCTTCTGAGGGGAGCTGAGGGCCCTGTAGCCAACCAGATCCATCCCATGGAGAAGTAGGAGATATTAGTAGGGACTCCCTGGACTAATTTGGCTCTCTGATTATCACCCATAACTGGTTGCCCAGGTCAGCAGTGACAATGTTGAGAAGTCCTAGGACAATCAAAAATAAATTCAGGGCACTGTGACAACTTGTTGAAGGGACAGAAGCACAGGTGGTGTGTTTCCTCGATCCCTTACAGTAGCAGGGAAGAGTGATGAAAGAAACAGAAGAACCCACTTGAGGAATATGTGGCTTAAAGACTGGTGTCATCTATGGCATTTTAGCTTTTTAAATCACGGGATGGTTTGTATAGCACCAGGCCTGCTGTATAAACGGAAAGGGTTCACGTGTGTGAAAGAGGGAAAAGGATTCTATTCCATGAATTGGCAGGGCTGACTGATAAGGCTTTAAACTAGATTTGAAGGAGGAAGGAGATAAGACTGGGCTCACTAGAAATGGGTGGCATTTCAACGCTGGGGGTGAAATTGGCAGCCCAGCTGAAGTGCATCTACACCAATGCACATGCACACAGCACAGATAACAAACAAGAGGACCTGGAAGTCATGGTGCAGCAGGAAAGATATAACATAAACACCATCATAGAAATGTGGTGGGATGCCTCCCATGACTGGGTGCTGCAATGGATGGCTCTTCAGAAGGCACAGACAAGGAAGAAGACGTGATGGGGTGGCTCTGTACATTGGGGAGTGACTTGAGGGAGCTCACGTGTAATGAAAATAAGGTTGAGTGCCGATGGATAAGAATCAGAGGGAAGGCCATCAAGGCAGTATCCTGGTGGCAGTCTGTCAGAGACCACCCAAGCAGGATGAAGAGGAAGATGAAGTATTCTAGGGGTGCCTGGCTGCAGTTTCATGATTGCCAGCCCTTGCTCTTGTGAGAGAATTTAACTTGCTGGATGTCAATTGGAAACTCAACACAGTTCAGAAGCCGCAGTTCTAGGCGGTTCCTGGAGTGTGTGGAACTTCCTGACACAGCTGGTAAGTGACCCTACCAGGGGCAGTGCCCTGCTAGACCTGCTGGTTGATAACAGAGAAGGGCTGGTGGGAGATGTGGTGGTAAGAGGCTGTTTTGGGCACAGAGAAACTGCAGAGTTTTAAATGCTTGGTGAAGTAAGGAAGAGGGTCAAGAAAAGCTCTGCCTTGGACTTCTGGAGGATGAACTTTGGCCTGTTCAGGGCACTGGTTCAGAAAGTCCCTTGGGAAATAATTTCTAATAACAGAAGGGTCTAGCAAGGGTGGACACACATTAAGAGGTAAATTTTAAAGGCGCAGGAAGAGGCTGTCCCTGTGTGTCAAAAGATGAGCCTGCAGGGAAGAAAACTGACCTGGCTGAACAGGGAGCTTTTGTTGGAACTCAGGAGAAAAAAAGAATTTATGATCTTTGGGAAAAGTGATAGGCAGCTCCAGAAGACTACAAGGGTGTCTTTATGTCATGTAGAGAGGAAGATTGAAAAGTTTAAAATTCATCTAGAACTCAATCTGGCCACTGCTGTGAAAGAGAATCATAAATGGCTTTATAAATACACCAACAACAAAAGGAGGGTCAAGAAAAATCTCTATCCTTTATTGGATGATGGGGGAAACCTTGTCAACAAGGATGAGGAAAAGGCTGAGGTGCTTAATGACTTCTTTACCTCACTCTTCAACAGAAAGCCCAGTTTTCCTCCAGGCAACCAGCCCCCTGAACTGGTAGACAGGGACAGGGCATAGAATTGAACATCTGCAATCCAGGAGGAAGTAGTTGGTGATCTGCTGAGCCCTTCAGAGACTCACAACTCTGTGGGATTGGATGCAGTTCATCTCATGATACTGAGGGAGCTGATGAAAGAGCTCATCAAACCACTCTCCATCATTTATCATCAGTCCTGGCTAACCAGAGAGGACTGAGAAGACTGGAGGTTGGCCGATGTGATGCCCTCCTATGGGAAGGGTTGGAAGTGGGATCTGAAGAACCACAGGCCTGAAAGCTTGGCCTTGCTGCCCAGAAAGGTTATGAACAGATTATCTTTAGTATGATCATGTGGCAAGTTCAGGACAACTAGGGAATCAGCAACTTAGAAAAATTGATCCCTATTTGACCAACCTGATCTCCTTTTATGACCAGGTGACACAGCTAGATAGGTTATGATAGTGTTTATTAGTTTAGTAGTTTAAAACTAACTTTGCTTTAAAACGTTCTCCCTACTAAGAATTTTATTACCACAAAAAAAAAATCATTATTTAAATTATTCTGGGCAGAAAACAAAAAAAAATTAAATAATGTAAAGGAAAAAAAAAGAGAGAAATAGGGCAAGGAGGTGGGATAGAAACATAAAAAATACATAATGACATTTTAAGTGTTACTCATCGCATTCAAATTAGTACCTGTTAACTGAGCAGGGACATTCACACAATCAACCTTTCCTACAATGAAATTAGATTAGGTGGTGTTTTCTAGCCTTAAGAAAATCAGTATTGTTATCCCTACTTGTTTAGTTAAATTCATATTCCAGCAGCTAGTTTTGTTGAGGGAAACAGGAAACAAATTCAGAGCTGAGAAAAAATACTTGCAGAACTCATAATTTTCACATGAACCCTTTTAAAGGATTTCTTCGAAACTGAAAAGACAAATTATAGCAGTAAGCAAGGCAAATCAGTAGTTTTGAATTGTAATATTTTGCAAAATTCTCAGGGATGACTTGTAGGGACAACTGAATTAAATAATGATCTAGCAAAACACCAGGTCCTCCAAATGAGCATAAATCCGTGACCTCCGCTGGCTATTTCTGGCTTGGAGCCTTAAGCCATTCTAATACCTTCTGATTTTTTATTTTTGTTCTGAGTAATAGTTTTTTCTGGTGTTAATTAAACAAAAAAATTATGTTTATTCTTTTTGTTTATTTCTAATCTGATTTCAGTCTGTTAAAAATAAAAAAAATATTATGTCTGTCTGATTTTTATTATGAAAATAATAATAAAATAATTTATTAGGTTTTTTACTTACTTGTGCTCTTGCTCAACTCACATAAACTGCAATAAATAAACTCTGAAAAAGGATGAACATATGTTTCAGAATTTGGCTTCCAGTACAGGATATTTTTGATGATTATACTTCAAACTGATGTAGACAAACTGTTAAATAATTTTTATAATTGTGAAAAAATACATATCCCTTTAAGAAAATCACCTTTAAGTGCTAAATTACTAAATCCAGACACTGGTCTGGAACAGTCATATTTTTATCATTGTACAAAAAGTTTGTCTTGTCAGCTCCGAAAAATGTTATCATCATGGAGTTTCTCCATGATACTTTGCCTTGGAATTTTATTGTTTGTGAAAAATTGCTTTGTATAATCACTTAAAATAATTTGTTATCTTGTAGAGGATAAGTCTTCTGTAGAAAATTACTTCTTGCTCAAAACACATGTGCATGTGGAGTTATGTGCACTTTTTTAAACTCTATTTTATTTCTCATCATTGCACAGAGAACACAACTCACATTCCACCTAAGGTTATGTTTTATGTGGTAGAGGATAAAAATTGTTTGCTAGATTCATCAGTCCTATCACATAGACTTAGAAATAGTACAGTAGAAGATGGCAATTTTAAACCTCCATGGTTAACAGAAAAGTTGGATTCACAACGAACATTCTATTGTGATGGTGCATAACATGAGAAAAAATATAACCAGTTGAGAAAATATTTTTCCATTTTAAAACATTCTTAGCTTCCAGTAATATTCTAAGCTTAGTCCATCAAAATTTTCCAACATTGGCCTGTAATTAATTGTTTTTGTTAATATTCCTATGTCTTGGCCCTTCAAACTAAAAACGAAACAAAGTCACCTGCACCCCCCATCCCCTCAGCTAAAACTAACACCCCTAAAATATCCCAAATAATTATTTTCATTTCTTTCATTGTTTGAATTGGTGCATTCTTATAAATACTTTATGTTTCAGTGTCCTGTTACTTTCTGACATTCTCATATTTTAAATGCATGGCTACAGATATTTAACATCTGGATGGAAAACTGCATGTATGGATTCAATAAACAGAGGCACTTCGTGCTCAAAACTAATTTTATTTTATCACGTAACACTGAAATATGCTGATATAGTAAAGATTGAAACTGAGGGATGAGTGCAGGTCAAAAAAACATAAAACACAAAATATGCTAAAAAAATATGCCTAATGATTCTATGTTATACACAGACCAAAAATAAAATCTGTGTCTGTGGGTTCATCATTCAGTCTACCAAAAGGTATTTGCAAAAGCCCTTTCCTGCTTTCAAGGTAATCAGCTAAGATATGGTACCAATCAACGTGTAGTTTGGACTAAATACTCAAGCACACAGATACAAATTTTAGTTGCACTACCTGGGTCACAGGTTACAAACACAGGCAGAACCACCTTCAGGTCAGTTCTGGCAGAGTAGCTGTCACATCAGATGGAACATCCAGGAGGGAGAGATGGGCTTTTCCGTTTAAGATCTCCAAGCAGTAGATTGAGCCAAGTGACCTGGTAGCTATGATCCTGCTTTCTGGTTTGTGTGTATATAAAACCAGACCTACTTTTACACACAGACAGAAAACAGGGAGCACAGGGGAAGAAGATAGTAAAATCTGATTTTAGAGGAAAGAAGAAAATTTGGTATCAGCCAGAAACAGCAGATGCTATGATGGCTTAAGACAGATCTATTTCTTAAAAATTCTCCCTGACTCGCTTTTATCCCCTGTTGTTTCTCCATCTATCTCATATCAGGACAACCAAGTTTGCATCCTTCACACTTGTGGTAGTGACAATTCAATTTGCTTTTAACGGAAAACACATCTTGAGACAGATTTGACTACATACAGTCTTAGCCTGTACTTGGAATAGGTGAGGAGCAAAAGGAGAGACTGAGCTTGGCTCTTTTGAGACTAGAATAATTGATTCAGATGGGAGGAAGAAATAGGTTACATACTTTGATTTGACAATTCTTTATCAGCCATATACATTGTTATTAGGAAAGTTTTCATTTATTTGTCAGCAAAAAAGATATTTTGTCTCTGGTTTTCATGCCTTGCCTTGGCTTGTGCTTTATGTAAAACAACCTGTGCACTGTCTCCTTTTGAAGACTCCGAGTCTTCAAAACTCTTCTATAGAGCATAATGAGTTTATGTTTGTATCATCTCTGTTTTATGAGGGTCCTTTCCTCCACATGGAGAATGTAAGAGTCTAATTTTGAAAAGAAGAGTGCATAAAATGATAGAAACCCTTCCTTATTGCAAATCAGTGACTCAAATACACTCTTAATGGTCTTTTATTTTTGCTATTTTTCCTTGGTCACCAGGGGCCTCACACCCTTCTCCACATACAAAATGTCAGTGTCTGCTTCTTTGACTGTCGTTTGAACATTTGAATAATGTCACCCTAGGACAGAATGATAACCATTCATCTGACTCTCTGCATGGATTCAAAGTTAGGATTGTAATGCAGCAATCATCTACATGGAGTCAATTATTTTAATATTCTACTCAAGAAAGCTGATAATGGAACTTTTTTATTTATATATTTTGAGCAGGACATTTTAGTTTAAGTATCAAAGATGCCATGTTAATATTAACCAGAGGCATTTTTATTTTATTAAATTTTTTACTTATATTTGCTAGTTCTAATTAGCTGCTTTTACCGTCATAATTTTTAAGGATTTCTATTAGTTCAGGGAGGGAATTTAATTAGAATATGACATTATTTGATACTGCTGGGAGACTTTAGATTCAGTAGTTAAAATTAAATAACATAGCCCTAGCCTCTGCAATGTTTTTCAAATTATTTAATTAGCCAATTACAGCTTATTTAAGATGTACACGTTATTTACCTTGAGACACAATTCCCATTGTGGTTTGATTCAGCTGATAGGTTCCATGTTTGTTCAGACAGTATTTGGACTTTGTGACTTTGGCAATCTTCACTATTGTTAAATAGTCTTAATAATCTGAATAACAGATCCTACAATGCCATTGGTTTTATGTATTTCCCTGTACTCAAGATTAAATTCAGAGTTCCATATGGTTTCCATGAGCATTCTTACTACACTACAATAAAACTTATCTGTTGTCTACCAACTTGTTTTACTTTCAATCCATCCATTCTTAAGAGAAATTTCCAAGTTCACAGAGAAAATAAATTAAAAAAAAATTGAGATTCTACAGTCCTACTTCAGTGAACAATTTAGTGTGCTTTAAAGAGATTGCATTAACTCTCAGCCCTAAAAAAGCCCTTAACCACAAAAACATGTCTATATTTTTCCTAAAGCATTCAAATATAGCTCAGTTAAGTAACAGAAGCCAGATGAAAAGCCAGAACCACTCAGAGGGGCAGAAGTCTTTGCTTGCTTTATACGGATAGCAAGAGGCCACAGTCTTTAAACACTCAGAGAATGCACATGTCACTGAGTCCTTATGACAGTTATTCTTTTGTCCTGAAGGATGTATGAATATACTGGTTTGTTGTAGAGGGACTGTTGCATTGCTTTCCAGTCTCTTTAGGAATGACATGCATGGTTATAGTATCCCTGCAATTCAAAAAATCCTGGTACCTTTCACAGTGGGCTGAGACCTTGTCCTATGGTAAAATGAGCAACATAACTTGTGAGAGAAGGCAAGTAGCTCTCTCCCTGCTCACAAAAGGTTTTCTTGCTGAAAGGGTGAGTGAAAGCTGCAGTTGCTGAACGCTGCTGCTGAAGGTGGGCAGTGGGGCATGCAGCCCTAATTTCCCTCAACCTATAGTGAGGAACTGCAGCCTGAGGGTGCCATTTCATGTTATTTATAGTTAAGCCTAACTTGCAGTTTGGTGATAAACAAAAAAGGGGATACCACAGCCACCTCTGGCTTAAAAATTATAGTGCTGAGTGCTCTTCACCTACTGTTCCTCATCCCACCTGGGAAGATTCATCCCCTCAGCAAGCCTTGGGGCTGTCTCTGTATGCCATGCTCCTAACACCAGACTGTGTCTGACACCCACCTGCAAGGTGATGTCCCAGCCTGACTGGACCTGTTCCCAGGGGGTACCTGATGCCTGGACCTGGGTCTACCTTGGTGACCCCTGGCTGACCTGCTCCTGGCTGGGGCCCTGGGACAGTCCCTGGCTAGTGAGGCCTGCTATGTACTCAGAAAAATCTATTTACTATGAAAAGATTTCAGGATGCTTTTGAGAGTCTGCTCTGAAATTTCAACCAGTGCAGATGAAAGAGAGGTAGAGGGAAATAATGAAAATAGGGACTACCTTCTGCTAATCTGAAAAGACTACATGAGAACTCATAAAATGAGAGAAAAACTCAGTTTACAAATTATGTTATTGAGAAGGAAAACAAGGAATTCCTAAGAAAATTTGTGTTTCAGGCAGTACCCTAAGGAACATTAAATCCAAATTAATTTTAAAAATTTAGGCTATAGATATAACACTGAGCCAAGGTTTCTCATTGTTTGGAGGTTTGTTGTAATAGTGAGATCATTCTCATTTTTTTGCCTTTGAACAAAATTAATCTTTCAGTTTCACTTTTTCAGGCCATTCCACTTTGGTGAAAGAAGCAAATTACTACAACTTTCTTGTCTGTAAAATGCAGTTTAAGAGCTCCTCATCCTCCTCCTTTATAGAAACATGCCATAAAAATGTTAGTCAAAAGCAGCACAAAGTCTGGAGTTTCACAGGCAACTTTCTTAAAGCACTCCAGTTTTGTGAATATTCAATATTGTTTACTGCCGAGGTAAAACAGAGAGAAATGTTTTCTTGCATACCTTGCAGTCACAATATGCAATACTAACCTGCAGTGATATTTGCACTGACCTGTAAGGACATCTCATACAAAATGCAGCCATCTTTGTCTCCCTGTATGTGCTACCAGCCCAGAGAAACCATGACACACAGCTGAAGCTGTACATCTGGTGCTTCACCAACATGAATGGCAGCTTTGCATGCCTGACACACTCCAGAATCACAGTAGGATTTCTGAAAAAGTTTCTTTCTTTTTTTCTAACTCAGTAAAGGAATAAACAAGAAAAACAGTGAGGAGCTGAGCTTGAAGATCATACTTCAACTTGCTCTTTATCACAAAGATCTGAAGCAAATAAGTGACAGGGTTTTCCCAGAAATGGTGTTTCAGTGTGCCTTATCCTTGGGGCTCTACTTAAGGCTGCAGTCATACTGACTACAAAGCTTTTGCCCTTATGAATTTCTCAAAATGGAGGAATGCTTCTCTTGTGAGGGAAGACACAGGAGATTTTTGTTGAAGGGCTATAGAATCGATGGACTGGCTTGCAACAGGAGAGCATACTAGCTATGTTTTGTGGAGGGGGAGGTTGTAGGATGTGCTTCAGTGATCACCTTTCTTAAAGAAGTCAAAAGAATGAGGTTCTTCTATACTTAAAAAAATAAAAAGAATTAGATGAATGTGGTTGGTCATATGATAAATATCAACTACATGCAAATACACATGCACAAACTATATGCAGGATGTGTCGTCTTCAACCCTGTACTGCATAATGCTTCAGAGCTGGTGGCAACAACACAAAATACCTTTTTCCTTTTACCTTTCAGGTAAAACGTAATTTGGAGTTTCTTTATAATGGAGTAAATACATCCATGGGAAAATTCCTGAGTTGACTGCAGATTGACTTATGCTCTGCAGAAGGGTGCTGGTTTACTTTGAGAATTTCTTGACTTCTTTCAGCTTTCATTGAAAGTACTCGGAAAAACACCATTGCAGGAAAGCTAACTGACAAGTTTCCCTGCCTGTATAAATGAATGAACTCAGGTTTTGTGTGTATTAATAATTTCTGTTTTATTTTACTGAGTTTTTAAAAAGTAAAACGAACATTTATGAACCCACCAAGAAAGGGAAATGTAGAAGGAAGTTACATTATACATTATGAATAACTGCAGCTTGGAGGGGTTAATGATTTAGAACTAGATCTAATAGTCTGTATAAATGCCTACATAGAGAAGGAAATTTTTCATGATTTGTAAGAAATTAGATATGCAGTAAAATGAATTGTACATTAATTTAAACACCTGCTTTGACATACTTCTGAGATCAATGTTCTGCTTACTGGCCTTTCCAAACTTCTTTGAAAAGCTAGAACTCGGGTAAAATAATTTCAAGATTTCAAGAAATCTTTTACCACAAGAACTCAGTAAAACATCTTAAAAACATACCTTGCTTTATAAAAAATTCTGCATGAAATATCTATGACATTTTGGGGTGGTGGACCACATTATACAGGACAAACCTTCATGAACTGATCTTTTTTCTTATTCATACCATGTGGAATTTGTTTCTTATTTGCAATTCTGTAGGATTATTATGGCAATGACACCAGCTGCAAATGTGAAACAGTAATCTGAGGACAGCAGTCCTGCAGAATGTCAGGTTAGCCCTTTTCTCTCATGTGGGTTGCACATTGACCTTCTCTCCAGAACTCCAAGCCAACTGCAACTCAAATTTTGATCCAAGATCATTGGTGTAGGAAGGCAAGAGCAGCAGTCTCCCACCTGCAGCAGAGGTAATTTCCACTCTTTCCTCTATGCTTGCCATGAGAAAGCTAACTGCTTCCCAACCTCTCTCCTTTCTCTTCAAGACAAAAGAAGAATATTATTTTCACATTTTGCAAGCTTTAATAGGCTACTTTTTCTAGCATGCAAGACAGCAGAGCAGACAGGAGGATTTCAGCTCGAGACTGGAACTCCTGTTATGATTAAAACCGGAGAAATATGTATTTTCTCTATTTTCAATTATTATTATATAAGCTATATAAAGCTTATAGCAACATTAAGGACTCAAAGCAATATTTGTGGTACTAAAATGCTAGAAAATGCTTAATAACTTTATTTGCTTTGATATTTCAGGCATATTTAAACAACACAAGGCCAAATCCTGGTGTGTTGCACAATTTGAAATCAAACTATTAAATTAAATCTCTGAGCTATCTTTGTAGATTTTTATGAGGTAGAATTAAAACCAGCATTTATTATATCTATAATTACAGAACCACAGAATAAGCTGAGTTGGAAGGGACCTTCAGGATCGTCAAGTCCCACTCCTGCCCAGCATAGCACCATCTCCATCACACTACCTACCTGAGGGTATAGCCCAAACAGTTCTTGAACTCTGTCAGGCTTGGTGCTCTTGGACCACTTCCCTGGGGACCCTGTTCTAGTGCCCAAAGTTGCATTGTTATCTCAAAGTTTAACTTCAATTTCTAGATTTAGTGGAAATTATCTGAAGGTGTGAGTATGCACGTATGCATGCCAAGATACTGGACAGACCAGAAACTGAGAAGAAAGAAATACATTATATGAAACAGTTCTTTTCCTGAATTTTCTAATTTGTGAAAATGAAAGTCTTCTATGGGGTCACACATCCCTTAGTAGCTGTCTGCTGGAAAACAGACCATGATAAAGTGGGTTGCACTGAGTATCTGCATGGCTGCCTGTCAATGTGGCTGTGCAAGGTCCGGCTTGCTGGCTCTGCTGTGAGCTGCTCAGGAGGCCCATTCAGCTGGGAGCCTGAAGCCTCGGTTGTCTGCTTTGCTTCTTGCCCAGCAGTTTCTCAGCTGTCCGGGTTTCCAGAGATTGCGAGAAACTGGCTCCTGGGAAAGAGCGATACAGTGTGATTAATTCTCTCTCACAAAGAATTACAGCATTTGGAAGTTTTCTTGCAAAGTGGAGTAGAATCAATTTGTTATAATCTCTTTTTATGATCTCTAATAAATATTTCACTTTTTTATTCTGGAGCAGAAACCTGTGCTGTAAAAATGCACAGCCACAATGAACTGTCTTTTGATGTGAATGTATATGAGTCTCTAAGACTGAATTTTTTCTATTACTCGTTAAGCAAAAATACCTTCCTAAAGTTAATGAGTACAAATGTATTTTATTATACCTAGAGTATTTTTTTTTTTAATTGTTATAGGCCAAATAAAATTAAAGGTCAGCTCTAGATTCCATATTCTGATTTGGAGTTGGAGATGATTAAACATTTTATATTTTATTACATATGATTTTCTTTATTCTCAAACCCCAGGCATGCTTGATGCACAAACAGCAAAAAAGGAGAACTGCATTTCTCATTTTACTATGCATATAGAAACACATTCAAGTTACATTTGGATTCTGTTTCTTCCCTTTCATGAGTATTTTAAGAGCTTGGATTTTGAAAGAAAAAAAAAAACAAATTTGGTTTTGTGCAGAACAATACGTATGTTGTACCCCAGTCCAGTAAAAAAATCCCACACTACAGCCTAACAAGCTGTCAAGTTTGTTACTGAAATCAGAGTCATGTCTATTTCCACAAGGATGAGAAAACAGGCAAACAAGGTGGTCTTAGGACAGCCACGTAATGGGTTTTCCCTATTCGTGCTTTTGTTCAGCACTATTATGGCACTAATACACTGGTTCTGCTTCTGGGAGGAGCTGCAATTCACATTAAAATTTTTATCATTTCATATAATTTTCAATGGCATTATGGACAGTAATATCAGAGAAAGGTTTTAGTCTGATCCTAGGAGAAGAAAGACTGTGTGATCAGATTAAAACCCATATTCTGTGTTTCTATCAACTCAAAATGGATTACAGCATAGCTGCAAAGACTGAACCTGCCTCAGGCTCAGAATAAGCTCTTTGGTTAGGAAGTAGCAGTTGTTTCAACACATATTGTCTCCATGTTAATTTATTTCATTATAGTGATTTATCGTTGATATTGCTTTTGTCTCACCTTGATGGTTGCAAAGACATTATTCACTATCAGACACGGTGCCTTTTGTCCAATTTTCTAAATGTCACTACTAAAAGAAACTATGAAAAACATTTTAATTAATGCAGAATACAATCAAAGTGAAGAGAAAAACGTTCATTGTACTGCTTCAGAAAAAAAACCCCGAGTTATAATAAATGAATCCCTCCATGTTCCCATTTGTAGCACAACAGTGATCTACAGAGGTTATTCAAAGAGGGTAATTCCATTTTCAGCATTTAGGAGTACCTAATTTTATAAATTTTTTACAATATTTTCTGGTCTTTATGATCTAAGTGTATAACTTGTGCTTATTTGTTTATAAGTTCCATATTTTTAGAAGAAAAGTTGAAGGAAAGCTATAGTATAGACAGGAAGTATGAGAGAAAACTCAGAAAGCTAGTCATGCTATGAATTTTCTAATTACAGTGCTAATAAAGGATTATTGAAATGCTAACATTGTGATAAAGAGACCTTCTGTCCTTCATTGTCATAATTTTCAGTTCATCTACTATAAATTTTACATAAAGATGCTGCTAGAACTGTTTATTTTGGTCAGATTATTTTATCTAGGCATTTGCTTGCTAGATTTTCTAGTAATTTATCTGACAGCTCTGGCATTTATGACTCTCTACCTGGGGAAGAATTCCAACATAAGTTTCCCACTATACCAGTGCCAAATTACCTTTGTGATATAACATTTTATGTTTAGTTCCTTTTTCCAAACCTATGCCTCTCACTAGAAAATTTTCAGAGCTATGGCTTGAAATGACCAAAATTTATTGTATAAATACACTGAAATGAAAAACTTTGAAGTGCTGCATCCAGTAATCAGAAGGCAGTATTTTTCTCCAGACTGTCAAGAGCCTTCATTTTTATTCTTTTCACATTTGTGAAATGGAATTGTAAAGTATATTACAACTTTGCAACTTTCGCAAAAAATTGTATGTGGAATTTCAGAATCTGCAGATGTAGTACTTATTTTTATTGCCATTATTTATTCCCCATATGAGAATTACCTCTTCTAAACCAGGTTTATCAACCTTACAAATTAGTGCTAAAGGTATGATTTCTTCCTCTGTCTTTTTCTTTTTTTTTTTTTTTTTACAGCTCCACCTTGAAAACGAGCTCAGTGGTGGGCCTATCTTGAAAGGGTGTTTGATGTTTAGAACTCAAGTCACATCTCTTCAAATCATGTTTGAATTTTTCAGAGAAATTTGAAAGTATTTTAGAAGAGGATAGACCAAGTGAATATTCACCTTGTATGAACTTGTGAAGATTGTGCCTTCATAGTGTTTCACTGAATGTTGAACATATATAAAACTGTCTCCAACTGGGAAATGGAGCAAATGTTGTCCTTACCTACACCTTCTGCAGTTCACAATGGTGGAGATTTTAGAGATACAAAAAACTAATCCTTTAAAACAAACAAACAAAAAGAAAAGCCCTGAGGCTAACTTTAAAGGTCAAGCAGTCTTACTTTCTTCTTTGCTTCATCCTTCGATATTGCCAGCTTCTTTATTTATTCATTTTAGCTTCCAACCTGCTCAGCTGGTGGATGGAGCCTCTTAGTGTAGTGATGGTATAAGCCTTCATTCCTTCTTGTAAAAGAGAAATCTCCATTAATAAATGAAAATTATCTCTCTGTTGCCATGCCAGTCTCCTAAGACTTCTCATCTGACAATTGGTACCTGTTTGACAGTGGTACAAAAGCAATATTTATTAAAGAGTTTCATAATTCTGCTTGGGAATTACATATTTTCTCTACACTGCAGGTCAGTCCTTCTCTGTCTTAGAGTAAATCACCTCTGCATACAGGAGAAATCCATTAACTTCTTACTCATAATAAATTTTGCCTGTGGACGAAGACTAAGTCTCAAGCACAATTTAGACTTATAAGTTATGCTTCTGTATGTTTACATAAAGAAACTAGTATATAAAACTGGTATATAAAACTACTTATAAAAAAAATCCTCTTGCCACTGGGAGGCTGTTAAACCCTTTAGATAAGAATTTAATACAGAGAGAATGCCTAGGATAATAAGGATCAACTGAATCTGAGCAGACAAAGTGCCTTGTAGATATACAGAGAAAAATAGCTTGGAGAAACTAAATGTAGGGTCTCAGGCCACAGAGAGAAGGCTATTGCCTATTGAACTGAAGGGACAAAGAAAGAAGCAAGGTAAAAGAGAGGACATGAAAGGACTGAACTTGTGAGATGCCCCCAGCACACAGCTTTCCCTGTTAGGAAAGGTGAGCTGTGTGCCTAAATGGGCTGTATGACAAGCCCCAAGGAGGTAAAGCTGTGATAATGAAATGATTTTGTTTATATTGACTTCATCAAACAACTGGGGCTCATGGGGAAAATGGGTTTGTACATTCAGAACAGCAGCTGCAGTCTGAAAGGGGAAGTACTGCTGAGCTATAAACTCAGGACATAATGAACACACTGAGTACCAGGTACAGAGACAGGCAATGGAAGTGAAGGGAGGTCACTGCTAAATATTTTGCAAGACTTCTATTGAACTGATGACAATTTGCTTTTGTTGAGAAGGAACTCACCAGAGATAACTCAGGGCTTTTAGTAAGCCTTATAAAGTTTCGCTCTGACGGTTTTAGATCCTTAGTCTGTGCACTCTGAAATATATTCTAGGCTTCATATTAAAGCATGTACTACACAGAAAAACAGTCAATTATTTTTATGCCAATAATGTGCTAAATAGGATTAGGACTAGCCAGTCTAGTTAAAGATATGATATTCACAGACATAAGGGTCTGTGTATTCACTGGGAATTGAAACATGCTACAGCTGGTCAACATAGCGGCTTTCGCCTACCTAACTAAAAATCAGAGTGTGTCTTACACAATTCAGACTAAATGTTAAGGAAAGAAGCTAGTTTAAAAAAAAAAATCAAAAGATTAATTTAAAATAGGAACAGAATCTAGTAAAAAAAAGAGTTCAGGTATTTTAAATGTTCACTAAAGCATCAATAAAGGAAGATTTTCATTAAATATAGATTACAGGAAGCTTTATTAAAAATTGCAACTTTTCTCTTTTTGAATTATGATAAAGTCAGTTGTGTTCCTTACTTATATTTCAGGCCATGTGTGAAATATCTGCATATTATTTTGGTCTACCAGGTAGAGTTCAGAAATGCAAAAACGACTGTATGTTCAATATATCATATATTTTCAAACATAAAGAAGTTTTGGTATGCATATATAAAACATTCACTCAGTGAAAAAAGAAAATACATTGTACTATATTTTGTAAAGAAAGTATTTTTACCTTATTTTCCAATTCAGTAACTCATGCCACAAGAAAAAAAAAAAAGTCATACTATTATGTGGATTTTCAAAGAGTTAGTGAGGAATAGACAAGGCACAAATAGTTGAGAACAACAACCTGGCAATGAGTTTTGGGAAGGTTTATAGTGGTATCTAGTTTTAGGCGTTTATTGCAGTGGAGATAAACTCAACTTATACCTTTAGGGTGTCAATTGCAATACAGTTGGCCAGAATGTTCCCAGATACCTGATTTAATAAGAACTAGGTAAAGATAAAAACAGACAAAGGAATGAGACTGAAGTTTGAAGGCTAGAGGCATAGAACATGACTGAAACACCACTTGGTATTTGTTCAATATTTGTTTGATTGCTAGGACAAATGAGATTAAAATTGGTGCTTTGCTGGTAAGTGACAGTGATATGAGGAAAAAAACCAAACCAAACCAAACCAAGAAAACTGTTTCAAAGAAATATTTGTTATGGTAGACAATAGCCAGAAAAGTTAGTCCTGCCTAGACAAGAGGAGGAAAGAGCACACACATAGTGTCATGGCAATTAGTAATGTGTATCAGAAATCATATTCTTTTGAAATAAATCATTATCTAATTTAGGTTTTTTAGTCAATAATTCTTCTTTAATAAAGAAGTCTTTCATAATATCCTAGAACCTTACACAAACTGTTATTATTCTATTCAATAGTTAAGCAATTTCAAGAGAAGCATTTTGAGTAAGTTTTTAGGCAAATATATGTTTCTGGGTAACCTGACAACTGAACTCAATGATCTATTGAAGACCAAAAGTCTTCTTTTAAAGTAAAACTTAACTTGCAAAACAACGCAGCAAATGGCAAAACTTACACTAAATTTCTTGCAGAAAAATGCATCTCAGATTCTTTTGGTGTCAGGATGAGGAAAAATGCTACACATGGTTTCAGCTTTACTATTATAAGGCCTGCCCAAGGTACTCTGAAGGGGCCCCAACCGGAAATCATGTACTAGATTCTCAACAAAAGAGAATTTGTATGGGTCTATTCATTACTTGACTTAAAGCCTTGCTAAATTAAATGCCCAAATGACATGAAGTTTTTGTATGCTCATGTCTGTGATTGGTGTTTAAACATTATAATCTGTATGAATATAGGCATCTTTTTCTAATTTTGGAATTCACATTAGCAGCGTTTTATGTATGAGCAGTTTCAACAACTTTGTGCAGGGTAATGTTCTTTCCAAGATGAAGGTGGCAAAACCTGATCCTTTTTCAGTGAAAAGAAGAGGTTGGACTAGACTACAGTAACATTTTGATGTTCTGCAGAAAACTCCATTACAAGGTCTTAGCTTTGCCTTGCTGAACCTGGAGTACTGGAGTAGTTGCAATAATCAGTGCCCTTCCTAGCCTGTTTAGGTTGTTTTATTGTTGTTTTTTTTTTTCCTTACTTTTTAATTATGAAAAAGCAGTATTTAGGAAATTAATTTTTGCACTCTTATGTAATCTTTCACAGAAAAATATATGTAAAATTATGTAAATTACTTGTTTGCATGCAGAATAAAAACCAAGAAAATTTCATTT
This sequence comes from Rhabdornis inornatus, assembly GCA_013397075.1. Classification (NCBI taxonomy): domain Eukaryota; kingdom Metazoa; phylum Chordata; class Aves; order Passeriformes; family Rhabdornithidae; genus Rhabdornis; species Rhabdornis inornatus. The sequence continues at coordinate 94,958 of VWZS01003373.1, read as the reverse complement.
TTCAGACTGTAGCAGAGAAGAAAGCCACAAAATGGTGGAGTTGTATCAACTGCAAAATAAGCAACTTGAGAATAGAAATCATAATAATGATAAATTATCTATAATCTTGGCTTTTACCCAGAACAATAGGAATAAGGAACATAAAGGTGGCTGATCTAGTCCATGGCAAGAGAGTCACCATGGAAAATGTTAGATATTTCCTAAGTGCATTTTGTTGATACTAGATACTGAATATAATGTATCTAAAATCCTTTACGCATCTTCTTTATTTAATTGACTGATTTTTTTACACTGCAACAAAACAAAGCAGGGGATTTTTTTTTTTTTTTGTCTTTTATATCTAAAGGTAAAAGTAAAGAAATTAACAGAATATTACAGATTTCTGTGAGTTTGTCTGGGGACTGAATTTGACATTGTATCTTTAGAACTATTTGTGACTCAAAAAAACCCTGCTGACTTTGAGACACCTTCATTTTTTGAAAGCTGCTTTATACAGTTGATCAGAAGTTTCCCTCCAGCATGTTAGTTTTTCAAGGAGCTGTTTACACATCTTCCTTTACATCACACTGGCAACACAGAGGGGATTTTAAATGAAAGTAATTTACCTGCAGGTCTATAACGGATACAAGACAGATCATAAGCCACTACTCAAGATTCATGAAACCTCAGGATCAGTATGCATTACCCATCAGGTTTTTTCAAGTCACACCTAAAGGTATGTAATGATCTGGTTATTAAAATTTTTAGAGAGATGCCTCTGCCCTAATTAAGGTGCAAACGAGACCATATGCCAAAATCAAGAGTATGTATTTTATATAACAGTAAATTTGAGGCAAAGAGAGATATAGAAAGAAATAGAAAAAAGGGAGGGAGAGAAAGAGAGTGACAGAAAGACTAAGTAGAAAATATCACTACTCTGTGGATCCTGAAGGCATCCCGTCAATCCTCTTCCAGTCTTCTTGGTGGTGAGGGTTCCTCAAAAACATAGAGTCTGTTGGATTAATATATATATCCAAGCCTGGTAGGAATGTCCAGATACTTCCCCTGGAGGTGTGTGGGGCAAGTTTAGCACTGTCTCTTACTGGACTCTGGATCTGTTGCATCACTTTGCATCACATACAGTGCTCTTGTGCAAGGCCTCAGGATGAGTCTGGGGAGCACTTTGAGGGGTCTTTAATGGACTATGACACTTCCTTGGCTGCCCCTTACATGGATGTTCCATGCGTGTGGCCCTCCCAGGATTGAGGATTTAAGAGCTGAGTTGGTTTGTGTAAAGAAGGAAGGATGTTCACTGCCTCGGACCAGCACCCAAAACTCTCCGCCTCACCACTCGGTTTGTGGGGGAGGGTGCGCAAACCTGGCCTCAGCAGATGAATCTATGGGGTTGGGCTCCCCTAGCCTAACCTCAGCCAGGGATGACTTTCACAACAGCTTCTGGGTTTGGCTTTCTTGTGGATACATTCTTCTCCCTCAGCCTTATTTACTTTTCCCTAGACCTAAGATAATTGGACAACAGCATCACTTTTAACTTGTCTCTAGTTGCCTTAAACTGCTTAATTCACAATCCAAAGTTCCAGACAGGAGGCATATTCCCCTGTATGTAAGGGATGGGTGTAGGTGGTCACAGCTTCTTTATACAGGTTTGCCATAATGGGCAAAAGTCCTTCATAACGATGTCTAAGCCATGAACTATAACATTTCACTTTCACAAGGTATCAGGAAGCACAAGGATAATGAGAAAAATACAATTCCATATTGCACTGCCTTTACCTCAATCCATGAGTGCTCTAACTTTTACCCTTCTGATTCTCTCCCTGATCCCACTGGTGGGAGAATGAAGGAGTGGCTGAGTGCGCCTTGGTGGCTGGCTGGGGATAAAGCACAATAAAGGCCCATAACTTTTTACATGAACATAAAACTAACTTGTAGCTTTGTGACAAAAACAAACAAACAAACAAACAAATGAAAACCTAAAAACAACAACAACAAAAACCAAAACAAAACAAAACCCCCCCTAACTTCTACCACAAAATACAAAAATAGATTGATTGAGATACTGTGTTTAAGTATAGTTCTTCCTTTTCTTTACTGAAATATCTAGTATTATAACTTACTTCCTACATGATTATTTATTTGGATTGCTCCTGAAGTTTCAAAAATTGAGTTTCTTTGATAGCTTTCTTCTTTATTTACTGATACCTTATTTGGGAGATGGGAGCACTTAATAAAAAGCTGGTCATTGCTCAAATATGCATAAAGAATAACATAATAGCAAAAAAATGCATCATAGTTTCTCACGAAAATGTTAATACTATATAGCACTTGACACTATTTTAATGATCAGAGTTAATTGTCAGCCACATTTGCAGAGGAAAGACAATGGAAAAGCTGTTGACTTGTTGAATTAAGTTAGATCAATTCATAAAATCAGTCAACATTCCAGTAAAGGATGGGCAGTTTGCAAGGGGTTAATATGTTCTTAGCACTTTGAAGTCTAAATTACTTTTAGAAAGTAATATCCATATGGTACCTTGAAGGAAGGCCTAAGCAGTAAACTTTAACTGCTGCCTGAGTTGGCAATCATTTCATAGAGACAAGACACTGCACAAGAAATTGCTCTATAAATAAGATCCCTTACAGAAGAATTAAAATGAAATTCATATTATTGGTTTTCACTAGGAGCCATAAAAAACACAGGACAGCCAGGAAGTGGCACATGTTTCAAATCGCTGTTAGAAGCACCTGAAGGACACCCCTAAAGTCAGCTTGATCAATGATGATGAATGCATTGGTCAAGCTTTTTGTGCAACTGTAATGCATTTGGAAACCTTGAAGAAATTCATCTAGCAAAAAGAAATAGGACAGATATGAGATATTCCTACTGCAGAGATTTTCCTATGACCATTAATCCAGATATGTGCCCTACCTTACTAAGCAAAGTATCTCTAAACTCTTCCCTTTATTGTCCCCAAATCTTTTGGGATCTCCCCTGTTGTTATCTCCTTGATGACAGGACCTTGACAAGATCTGTGAAGTGTGACCTGTTTTTTTGTGGTTTGAAGGGAGATATGTGGTCATACTTATGAGACTTATGATCCCCACTGTCAAATCGTGCCTTTTGCTAGCAGTGACAAGAAAGAAACTCTTGTATGATGTTTGCATTGGATCTCTGCTGTGCCGGGATGCTGATATTCTGTGAGCATTTACACAAGGCTGTCAGTACTGGAAAAATGTCACATGAAGTTTAAAGGTTTGACCTGTAAATCTGATGGGGATGATGGTGGCAGGTAGGTGGAGGTAGGAAGGAAAGAAATTGAAAAGTGCATGCCTTCTATTTGAATGAAGGCTTCTTTAAATCATAGAAGAGGCAGGCAGAAAAGAAATAAAATTGCTGGAACCAATGTCAGAAGCCTAAAGTATCCAAACCAGAAAGCAAGAAATGATATATGATTACCTAAGCTGAATTGGACTACTGGAGCCCTTCCATGAAAGTCATGATTTGTTCTCCTTTATAATTTAGTTTTTTCTTTAGACACTACAAACCATGAGCAAAATATTCTGAACTCTGTTACTCATATGGCACTTTATGAAGGGGAGTGATAGATATTCTGGAGCTAGCAGTGACATTGATGGAAATGTATAGCAAAAGAAACCTTAAAATATTTGAAATTTGTTTAAAATTAAACTTATTTCTAGTTGCTGCTATTTTGAAAATTATTTTCCGTCAGCTTAATGCCATTGAAAAGTGACAGATTAATGTCATCAGGACTATCAATCTGCTATTATTGCACAGAACAGATATATGCCTGTCAGCTGCCACAGCTGTGAACTTTAACCACATTCCTTAAGGGTGATAAGATAGCATCCAAATAGCTTAAACCCTTTGATACCTGAAAAGTATGTTGGGAGGTGTATTGAGAATAAAATATCTGATAAAATGGACCACAATAATTTTATTAGAAGCAACGTCTGTCTATTTTTCTGTTTGCTGATTATTAGAGAACATAGCAGTTAGTCACAACAGCTCAAACAATTTAAATATGTGTTCAAAAATGGTTCACTAACATGTTTAATTAAAAATTGTTTTGATTTGTTGTTTTCTAATAAGTAAAAATGTACTGTAAGACATTTGTGAGTTAAACATGTAAACATTATGTTCACTGACTAGATATCTTTCTGCTTGCTTTTTTTCTTTTCCCTTCAAGTGTTTAATTTGAATTAATTGAATCATAGAATGCCTTTGGTTGGAAGGGGCCTTAAAGGTTATCTAGTTCCAGTTCTTCTTACATGGGCAATTTAGGCTCAGGAAGAGCTCTAAAATTCTGCATATAAACCTTTGCTCACAGGACCAAAACCATGGAATTCAGCATCCTGTGTCTTTCCTGTACTGCAGGTCCTGTTTCTGAATTCAGCAGATAAAGTAAAAAGCAATGAGAAGTCAACTAAATGTTAATATCTTACTCAATTATAAATTGTCTTGGATAGAATTTAAACATATTCTTTAAAGTTTTGTTAAATTAGGACCTAAAAGAGTTTCTTCTTACTATTAAGTCTGTTAATAAAAATATAAACTAGTGTTAATTTTGACAATGGTGTCTTTGAAAACTGCTTCATAATTCACACTCTTGAAGAATGCCAGACAGAGCAGACAGCAATAATTTTCAGTTTCTTTGGCCGTGTAGCCTGCTTCTTACTCTTACACAGACTGCTGCAAGGTGCTTACAGCTGTGTATTCGTCTTAAATCAATAGGCTGGATTTAAACTGACAGCTATGCTGTATATTTCTCCAGTAGCTGAGGCTGATTTTAACAGATATATGTACAAGAAAAGAAAGCTAAAAATATTGGAATGCTGCAATTTTATGCCCCATTGAAATACAAACAAAGAATTATTGTTTACTTAAGGCTTTATAATGTTGGAATTAAATGTCATTCTGCAACTATATTTCCCTCATTGATGACACATTAGGACAAGATAGAATCTAAGACTCAAACAAATAACTTAATGATTCAGGGAAAATTTGGTGATTTATAATGCAAGAGTCAAGCTCATTCATGTTCTGAACATTCTTGCAAGAGCATTTAATTTCTTGAGAAGAAAACTTTGACATGAATGACAGAGTAGTTAGGATCAAGTATAGATCTCATCATCATGCTTCATTACTTTAAGGATGGTAAGTACTGTATGAGGTTTCCAGAGTTGGTTTATTTTGCACATTAGTCACAACCATGCTCTTTTCGATATGACAATTAAATAGTCCATTAGTCATTTTATAGGGTATTTATTCACCAGCCAAGAGGAAATTGTTATTCTACTCTGAGATGAGCTGGGTAATTCCCGACAGATAAAATCAGAAACCTTTTTCACAAATGTGTGCATATCCAGATGCCCACCTTCAATTAATTCCAGCAGCACGGTTTATTACCCTGTCCTTATAGAGTGCTTAAATACCTGCACAGTAAAGTTCCTTTCTGCTCAGTAGCAAATTAGTTGCTGGATCACAGAACTTGCCTCTCAGGAAAGGCAGTACAATGTCTAAGGTCAATTAAGTTTAATTTCGGCATGGCTTACAGATTCACTTTTTAGGTTGCCTAAAATGGCATCAATTCACAAAATCAATTCTGATATCTTTAAAGTATTGTTTGAAAGATGCCTAGCATCCTTGAAGAGAGGTCAAATATTCAAGGTCCTCAAATTTTTGTCTTCTTTGACCAAGGCAAGCCCAGCTGTCTATTTGCTGTATATTTAAGGTCATAGCTAGCAGATCACAACATTTTCAGCAAACAACTCTGTTGGGGTCTGGAGCATTTCTCTTATGAGGAGAGACTGCAGGGGCTGAGCCTGTTTAATCTGGAGAAGAATGAGAGGGGATGTCGCCAGTGAGTATAAATATTCTGAAAGGCATTTTTCAAGAGTATGGTATCAGACTCTTTTCAGGGGTGCCCGGTGACAGGATGAGGAACAATGGCCATAAAGTAAAACACAAGAAATTCCACGCCAACGTGAGGAAGAACTGATTTACATTGAAGGTGGCAGTGCACTGGAACAGGCTGCTCAGGGATGTCATGGAGTCTCCCTTTCTGGAGACACACAAAGCCAACCTTCTGGACACATTCCTGTGTAATCTGCTTAAGGTGACCCTGCCTTGGCATCAGAGTTGGACTAGGTTATCCCCAGAGCTCCCTTCCAGTCCTATCTGATCTATGATTCTGTGATTTTGTATGAAGTATCCATTCATACAGGTAGACTGTAAATTTGACTGAGGAGAACCGTGTTCCAACCTGGCAGCACACAATAACAAGTACAGTGCCACCCATAGCTATTTCTTTTGCATGGAAAACCTGTACTTTACTTCATGACATTAGTGTAACATCAAACATACACTTTAAGTCACATGTTTCAATTGTGACTAATGTGTCAGTTTAAACAGTGCTGATCTGAGAGGAAGGGAACAAGGAGAAATAAAGGGGCTGCTATGGAAAAATGAACACAAAAACTTTACAGATAAAAAATGTTCCAGTAGCTTGAATCTTGTGTGATGCAATGAGGGCAGATGAAATAATTCTTTATGATGGGTTGATCTTGGCTGGCTGCCAGATACCTCTCCAGACACTCTCTCACTCCTACTCCTCAACAAGACAAAGGGGGAAAACAATATGGAAAAACTCATGGGTCAGGATAAAGATAAGGTCACTTATCAAGTACTGTCATGGGCAGAACAGACTTAACACAAGGAAAATTAATTTGACATATTGCCAAGTAAAATAGAGTAGGATGATGAGAAAAGAATGACTAAAACTAAAACACCTTTCTTCCCATAACCTCCCCATAACCTTTTTCTTCACAGGTTCAACCTCACTCTTCCATCCCTGGTTCCTCTACATATTTTCTTGAGAAAACTGGAGAAGAGCGATGGAGAAGAGATGCTTTATGTCAGTCCATAGCAGCCCCTCTCTGCCATTTCTTCCTCCTAAAACTTTTTGGAAAAATCCAAGGAGATGGGCTGGATATTGACTGTAGCTAATGTGATGCTCTGATGTATGCAATAGAGATGGTTACAAAGTTGGGGAAGGCTATTTTACTTGGACATGAGTTGTCTCTGCTTTGTTTGCCTAGGACAATTATTTACATAAAGTTCAGAGAAATACTGGAATAAATACACTTCTCAACAATGGAAACATTTTTGTTCAGTTTTTAAAAGCTGGTCAAGCATTAGAACAGGCTGCCTGTAGAAGTGGTTAAGTCACCATCTCTGAAGGTATTTAAAAGATGTAAATGTGGCACTAAAGGACATGGTTTAGTGTTGGACTTGGCAGTACTGGATTAATGGTTGGACTCAATTACCTTAGTGGCCTTTTCCAACATAAATGTTTATATGATTATATGATTAAGAAAGCAGAACAATGTATCTCACCTTAGGCAGGATTCAAAGGTGTTTCTAGTTTTATAAACAGGTTATGCCCTTGACAGTATTTAATTGGTAGAACTTCCAAAATGAAATTTAGGATGTGTTTGGTAGCAGGATCCAACTTCTGTTTTTCCCAGTTGAGAATACAGATATCATATATTTGTGTTCGTGATGTCTGTAGATTCTCATTAAGTCCCTTCTTACCAGGTCTGAACCTGACACAGAAACCTCATCACGCGAACATTTTCTTACGCTACTTAGCTGTAGACCAGGCACACCACCATCTCCTAGGACAGAAGATACCTTAATCTGATTTTGATATGCTGGCTGGCTTAATTTCTGCCTAGTCACAAGGGGGTGATAGTTCAAAAAGCTACAAAGTCAGATACCACTGCTGGAACTGGTGGCAGCCAGTACCTTTATTCAGAATCCATAAAACCTGTTATGCTATAGAAGAAATTCAAGAGGACCCTGTAATCCCTTGCACTTGAAGAGTGCTGCAAATGGCAGAAACAACACTCTGGAAAGTAAAGAAGTTTTGATAATTTGAGATACTGGTTTCAGCCCTCCAGCAAAGCTAGGACAGCAGGTGGTTTAAAACAATACACCATGCCAGACACATGCAATATCCCTGAGAACCTACAATCCACCAATACACTTATATTAGTGAAACCCATAAGAATAAATCATCCCACTAAAACAAAATTATGAATATGTGATTTGTACTTAATGTTAATTTAGTGAATTTGGCCCTTTTAAACATGCATATTTAATTTGTCTGACTCATTAAGCCTAAACTAAATTTTTAAAATATAATCTCTTAATAAGTTTAAATATCAGCCATGCTTTATTAGAAGGATGCTTTGTTTCTGAATTAACAGACCTCTCTTCTTCAAGGTACTAGCAATTTCTAGCTGAACTTTTGCTTCAAAATGATCTACAGTAGTTCATATTTGTGTTGTGAGAAAATTAGTATATAATTCCACTAATCGTCACAGGAATTAATCCTCAGAATTTCATCTTACTGACATGAAATTCTATCCTCATGAGTCTGCTGTGTTCCTTGCAGCATTTCATAGATAGTTATTCTTGATCTATTTACATGACCTACCAAGTTCCATTCTGTTAACATTTTGGGGTGTTTTTTTTAGATTGTCTGAGTCTCTCCCCATATTTTCTGCTCTTTGTGCCTTTCTGTCAATCTTCATTTCGTATTTTGCATGAGCTGTATGCACAAGCTGATAAGCGGAGTTTAGAAAAACTTAAAAACACATTCAGGAGCTTCACATTACTGCTTTGTCCTTGTAGATTAAAGGGCAACATTAGAGAATAGAAACTATAAACAAAGTCATGAGGGGCATTTGCCGAATTGATAATGATGTTTTAGCAATGATGTGTGTATCCAAATCATTTAACAAAATATCAAGAGTAAGCTCTTTATTTTCATCAGTGCACCAGTCAAATCATTGATGAATCCACCCATTACAGCTTGTCCTATAGCCAAGTCTGTTTGCTTGAATCAGATGGAGAGTCGGGTTCCCTGAACTCTGGTCTTGCCCATGTTGTGGAATCATTGTGTTTGTTTTGGCTTCATCCTTTAGGGACCATCAGAACAACCATTATGTTAAGCAGCACTTCATTCTTGGGCTAGTCTTTAATTATATCAGCTGATTTTAGATGTGACAAAAATGGCAGAACTGAAGACAAATGGATTTTCCAGCACGGTTCATTAAAATGCAGTTCATTCAAATATCTTGCAAGGATGTCAAATAGGTGAAAATATGTAATATAGGCAAATCAAAACTGATTATAAAAGCCGCTGAGGAAATCAGAGTAAGATAAAAGTTGACATGAAAGGTTAATTTAAGCAGTGAGATTGTTTTAAGTCCATTGGTTTAAAATTGTTCTATTAGTCCACTGTGCTAAAATAATCTAAGAACTGGTTTTCATCTTGTTGCATTCTGGCCTCTAGTTCATGCAGATATTGTGAAAATTGCCTTCAGGTATCTTGGATACCAATCAAAATACCTCTTTTTCTCAGCTTAGAATGGAGCACAAAGACGTTGCATAAATTGTCTAAAAAAGGTGCAGCTAAACCATGATGATATCCAGTGCATGCAGAACTGAACAGAACCAAAGACTGGAGTTTGGGATGGCAGCAGAGTCACCAAGAAATGTCTCCTTCTTTCTTTATAGGTAAACCTTAGTGGCAGAAGGCACAGTCACTTCATGAGGTGTGCACAGAGGGCACAGCTCCTGTGAGTGATGCTGCACCACTTGGAATGCACATCCTACTTGACGTGCTACTTGATGAGCTAAAGTCTTCTAAATCCGACAGAATTTGCAGCACTATCAGGGTACTGACATGGGCAAACTAATCAATATATTATCTCGCTAGCATAAATGTAATTTTGTTATTGCCATACAGATTTAATCTTTGACTGTACTGTGGACATATTCTTATTTATTCAGCAGTGACAGTAGTAGCAGAAGTTTTAAGTTTGTAAAGTTCCTCTCACAATCCCACTACTGTAGAAATTTTTGTTAAGGGAATTGTGAAGTGGCTTTTTTTGTGTTTTGGGATTTTTTTTTCACTCCAAACTTTATTGATATTTTGATGGGTTTTTCTTTAAGAATGTTGTCTCATCGTGTGGCTTTGTTATAGGTAGAAGATGTGGAATGGATGTTAGATATTAACTTGCCAGAAAGTTATATTGCAGTGATGGACAGAGGCCAGGGAATATTCTGTTTTAAGCAATTTACTTGGTTTGAGGCAAGAAACTGTGCTTTATTATATTAATAGCAGTGTTATTACTAGCTTGCCACGTTGTCTTGACTAATATCCATGTAATACTAATTATAAGTAACAAGTCTATAATTACTGGTATCGCTAACATTCTGAGTCAAGAGTTTAAAGCATACAATAACACTAATACAACTAATAGAAGATGGAATCTGTTGCTTCAGAATACAAATACAATAACAGATCTTTAATCCAAAGAATTTAGTCTAACTAGTTAAGAAAAAATGTTATCCTTATATGTTGTGATGCATTTCTACTTTAAATACTAAGCCTGCAGGAAAATTCACGTTCCTTATTTACACAATCTAAGACAAGTACTTTCTTGAATCCATGTTTATTATGAAACTTATATTCCTTTGAATTCAGCAGCAAAGCCTCCCCAGATTTCAGTGGGTCCAGAACCAGAACTTTGTTAATACATCGTTTGCCCATTCCTTTTGAAAACTATCAACTCCAGAAGTCCTTCTAAAATTCAAAGTTTATATTTGTTCTCTCTTCACTCTCCTGTATAGTGTCACCATTTAAGTATTGCTGTGTGGTAGAGAATGAATGTCAAGTAGTCCCCATTTATAAGGGGTATATATTTGAAGTGCTAATATGCCAGCTATTGACATTTCTAAAGAATACTGCAGATTGATATTCTGCAGCCCAGAAGCATCTTTTAAACACTAGAGCAAAGGGTACACATCAACACTAGCAGTACTCAAGCATAACAGTCTGACAGCATGGGATAACAGAGACTGTTTCTCCTTCAAGTCATGGAAAATTCAGTTTTAAACCTAAGGGCACATGAGACCTCTGAAGAGTGACTTTCTTAGATTTTAATTTCTCTTGCACTGTCCTTTTCTCTACCGGCAGGCAAACATCATCAGCACAGTACAATTTCTGCTGCAGCTATATTGACCCCTAGCATTCTTTATTTGTTAATCTATTGATATTTTCCTTAAATACTCTCTGAATAACTGTTTTGTCAACCCCGTCCTTAAAGGCGCACAAAATCCAAACAAATCATCAAATCCAATCAGCAGAGCTATGCGTTATAGCAAAGGGAATACAGCTGACTCCAGCTATTTTATTCTTGCTGCTAGACTGAGAAGACTGTCACTGCTCCACACCTCCTAACCACAGGACACATATCTGAGAATTGCAGACAAGATTATTGTAATAATTTCTTCCTAATCCTGTTTTCTTTGTTCCTATGATGAACTGCCTGGATGCACCACCTGCCATCACAGACAACCATGTCATATAATCCCTTTCATAAACTTAATCAAATAATTTAAAAAGTACTTAGGCCTCTTGATCTTGCTATTGCTATTTTGCTGAAAACCATCACAGATCTTTTTGTTAGAATTTGTCTTATTTTTCTGATCCTTGCTTGGTTCAAAGCCATTTTTTACGCATTTGATCTATTTGCCAACATTGTGTACTGGTAAATAAGATGAAATGATAAGCATGAAGTAGGAAAATAAGCTCTTTTAATTAAGAACAGTCAGAGCCATTCTATTCATCCTGTGTTATACTAAAGCCTGCTCCTTGAAAACCTGCTTGTGAGCGTGTCCTCTCTGTTTGTGGGGTCCTGAGACTAGCTTACATACATCTCTCTGTCCCACGAGGATTTATAAAGTGCAACCTGTAGAAACACACATGAGACAAGAATCACATGAATTATACACTAAGCTTAGTGGCTTCTGAAGTAGAAATATTTCTTCTTGTTCTAAAGGAACAACTACACTTTGATTTTCTTGAATCATATCTTATATTTTCATTGCATTTTTGTGTAACCATCCTATAAGGAATGAATATAAGGTATATACATATTAATTGAGAATAACTATCTTTTAATACAATCCTTGTTCTCTAGTTTTAAGTAGATTAAAATATAAATGTATGTTTCATTTCTACAGTTGATCATACATTAACATATAAATGTATGTTTCATTATACAGTTGAATTTGATCTCTTTTCTGTTATTTACCTCTTTGAGATTCTCTGTTAACAACATCACACTGGTGCTTACATTCAGTAAAACCTGTTGCAATCTTTTTTTTCTGTCTACTTTGTAAGATTCGCCTATCCCTGTTCTTGTTTAAAAATAACTTTTTATTTGTCCTCCTGCTAAAGGCTTTATGGAAATTCTAACAGAGAAGACAACTGTGAAACAGTGCATCTTCTCTAAGAAAGATGTATGGTCAATCTAATAATATTTTGCTAATGCCTATCACACACATGTCAAGGTCTTTCATCTGATTCAAATCCTATAATAATTATTTCCTTTAAGATTTACTTTAATTGAATAGCCAAGGTAATTTGGAAAGTCTTACAGTTGCCTAAGTAATTTTCTTTCATTTCCATTCAAGCAATATGACTACTGAATATTGATACCTCTTTTTTTTTATGCAAGCCTTTATTTGTTCCATACTGGCTTGTCCAAACAAAAAAACCCAAAAAAACAACAACGACAAAAACCACAACAACAGCAACAACAGCAACAAACAAAAAAACAAAAAACAAAAACAAAACAAAACAAAAACAAAAACAAAACAAAACAAAGACAAAAACAAAACAAAAAAAGAACAAAAACCAAAAAAAAAACAAAAAAACCAAAAAAAAAACNACCAAAAAAACAACAAAAAAAATCACTCCTCTCCAGAAGATTAGAATAGAATAGAATAGAATAGAGTAGAATAGAATAGAATAATTTAGTTTGAAAAATAACTCTAAGATTATTGAGCTAAATCATTAACCCAGCACTACCAAGTCTGCCACTTAACTGTGTCCCTACATGCCATGCCTGCACTTCTTTTAATACCTCCAGGGTTGGTGACTCCAGCACTTCCCTGGGCAGCTGGTTCCAATGTCTGACCACCCTTTCCATGAAGAAATTTTTCCTAATATCTAAACTAAACTTCTCCTGGAGGAACATGAGGCTGTTTCCTTTTGTTCTTTCATTTGCTATATGGGAGAAAAGGCCAACCCCCACCTGGCTACAATCTACACAGTTGTAGAGAGCACTAAAGTGTCCCCTCAGTCTGTTTTCTCCAGGCTAAACACCCCCAGCTCCCTCAGCTGATCCTCATAGGGCTTGAGCTCAAGATCCTTCACCAACTCCATTGCCTTCTCTGGGCACAGTCCAGCACCTCAATATCCCTCTCATAGTGAGAGTCCCAGAACCCAACACAGGATTTGAGTATGGCTCCACAAGTGTCAAAAATAGGGGATGATAACTGCCCTTGTCCTGCTGGCCACAGTGTTTCTGATCCAAGTTAAGATGCCGCTGGCCTTGGCCACCTGGACACACACTGACTCATGTTCCACTGACTAAGGTGATGCTCAAGAAGAAGTGCTCCATGACCTTCAAGATCAGGCTGATAGACTTCTTCTAGATAGATACCACATTTGTCAACTTTCAGTCAACTGGAATCTCCCCACTTAGGCAGGGCTGCAAGTAAATTCTGCTAAGTGGCTCAGTGATCACTTCTATCAGCTCCTTTGGATGGATCCCATTCATCTCCTTAAACTTGTGCATGTCTACATGGTGCACCAGGTTGCTGACCTTTTCCACTTGGATTAGAGAAGCTTCACTGTACTCCCTGTCTCTGTCTTCTAGCTCAGGGGGCTGAGTAACCTGAGAAAAAATTGTCTGACTGTTAAAGACTAAGACAAGGCACTAAGTACCTCAGCCTTTTCCTCATCCTTTGTCACTGTTTTCCTCTCCATCCAATAAAGGATTAAGATTTTCCATGGCCCTCCTTTGGTTGCTAATGTATTTGTAGGAAAAATTTTGTCTGTTATAACAGTAGCCTGATTAGGTTCCAGTTGAGCTTTCAGCCTTCTATCTCTACATAACCTCACAAGATCCTTCTGAACAGTCCTTCTGAATGAGCCACCCCTTCTTCCAAGTCATAAACTAACCTTCCTCTCTCTCTTGAATCCAAGACAAAGCTCTCTGTTAGCCCAGCAAGTCTTCTCTGCCACCAGCTCTTTTGCCAGCACATGTGTCTTTAAGATTTGATTCTTGAAGAACATCCAGCCTGGGTGAATTCCTTCAGGACTGCTTTCCAGGGAACTCTGTCAACCGGGCTCCTTAACAGGCCAAAGTCTGCCCTCACAACATCTAAGGTGGCAGTTCTGCTGACTCCTGTCCTTACTTCTCAAAGAACCAAAAAACTCTATCATTTCATGGTCACTAAGCTCAGGAGGGCCTCCAACCATCACATCACCCACAAGCCTTTTCCTGTTCACAAACCACCTGTCTGCTAGATGACCTTCCCTAGCTGGCTCACTCAACAGCTGTGTCAGATGTTTTCCCTTCCTTGAAACATAAATTCCTCTGAGCTTTAGTAGTTCTGATTTAGAGAAATTCAGGCGTCTTTTAGATATTTTGCTAGTATCTAGTCAAGATGACTTCATGATAGCTATACACACATAATTCTACCAGGGTAAATTTTAATCTGTAGGATAGGGTAGGAATGCTATAAATGGTTATCTTACTAAAAAAAAAAAAATAGTTACAGCCCACTTATTCTTCTACTTGATCTGCTTGTAAAGTTGTTTTATATTTTTCCCATGTTAGATGCATTACCAGCACCCACTGTTTTATTAAAGTTTTTACAAAGAACTGAATTCATTTTGATGACCAAGAATATTCAGAGGCCATTCTTTCTAGCACTTTTTTGTCAGCTATATACATTGGAGAAATAATTACCAATATTGTCACAATTTCTAGTAGCATTAATCTCTCTAGTAAAATACAGAAGTCTGTATTTATCTTCAACCCTTGAGGCTTGTCGAGAACTCTCAGAAGACCAACAAAATAAAATTGCTTCTCTAATCTTTCCCCGAAGTAGCTTTGATAAAAATAAGTTTCTCTTTGCTCCATGGTGTCTGATTTTATTTCTTTACAATTTATCATTTCATTAACCAACAATATGATCCTACCTTCCCAGCTTCATTATTCATTCCTGCGTATCACATAGCTTTAAATAAGGGTGTTGAAGTCATGGTATTAGATACTGTAGTCATCAGTAAAAGTACATAAATCAATGTAAAGTGCATACAGAATGGAAGCTTAGTGGTCAGAACTGGTCAAAATTAATAAAACTATAAAGGAGTAGTAAGAAACTAGAGTTTAGGCATGGGAAGGTAAGCATAATCACAAGAAAATAACAATTCAATAAAGAAAAAATTGATGGTCCTAAAAGGATTGCTCAAGTACAGAGTATACAATCCACTAAGTAGAACAAATTCAAAAATTATTTCTGTATTGATATGCAGCAGTAGTTTTACACTTATAACTGGTTGTTGCTCACAGACTTTTCCTTAAATCTGCCCTCAAATATATTTTAGCCTGGAATTAATAAAAAGAAGTTAAGAAATTAATGGAAATCACCTGACAATATAAAGCTTCTTCATGATAATTTAGGCAGGAATTAATTATTGTTTACCACCAAATCATATTTTAATTCAGAACTAGCAGGATTAAAGCAGGAATCACTTGATCAAATGCATTTATTTATGCAATGCTTAGACTAATTACCCTAACAACCCACTGAATATCTACAGCATCAGTGTCCCCCAGGGCTTTGGATGGTTCTTCAGACACTTGGCATCGTTTCAGACCACAAATGCAGCCCAGACACACATAATTTTCAAAACAGATGTTATCAACATTGCATCATTTAATTGTTTAACACCAATAATTTAACCCTCAGTCTGGGTTTCCATAACTTAGCTCAGAGCCTGCATTTCCAGGTTCAACTCCTCGATTCTGTTGCTGTCTGCTCTCAACAGGTGCATTTCTCTCATGCTTCCGCTGGCCTGGCATCTCAGGTGGCCTCCTGACCTAATGAGGAACGCCAGGGGACAATGCTGCCCCAAATAATTTCACTAGGTTCTGGACTAAGATATTTTTAAGAATAACTGTTGGTTTATCTATTATGCTACAAATATCAAAATGTTCACTCTGAGTCACCAAGTATTTTCCATCCTCTAGCTAACTTACTGGATGCTCAGAATGTGCTAATGGATGTTGCATCATATGTGGTTTAAAATCAACAGCCTAATAATAATTTGCAGGGCTCTTTTGACTGTACAATTTATGATGTTGAGGCTGAACACACTGTCTCCACCTGCTTTATGGAGGCACTCAGCATTCTTGCTAAAAACTAACCCAGCACAGGTTATCCACTCTCCATAGGACACAAGTACAATGGACAGTATCTTAGTTTTAGGCACTTTATAATTCTGAGAATAATCCCCAAATATTGAAAAGATACTGTTTTGAGAAAAATACCATAAAACCTGTATAGCACTACTTTAAAGACAAAAAGTTCATGTAGCTCTAAGGCTAATAATTCTATACCTATATAAATAACTTAATGTTATTAAAATAATAGTTTAAATACAGGAAGGTACTGGAGTTTTCCTTTTCACACAAATAAATCAAGATTACATAGAATCTGCAGTCTTAGAAGTGGAGCAATGTTTTAAATTAGAAAGTTAATTCCAGCTTCATCTATTTACATAAATAATATTTGCATGGTGCTAAAAGATATAAATTTAAAGGATAAGAAAAAGCTTTGTAAGTATGCCTATTTTAAATTTCCATATTCTTTTCAGCTGAAATTTTCAGTTGAGGTAGGCCTTAATCTGGGTATTGGCCTCCTGAAAGCTACCTTGGCTCCTGAAAAATGTATTTACATATTTTGTGGTCAAACTCCTAGGTTATTTTCCTTGCTGTACTTGCTGTCTAACTAGATGTGCCAATAAAGCCATAGAAGAATCTTCCATAAAATAATATCATAGAATGTTATAGATCTATGGTCTAAATCCTTTATGTGCAAAGAAATGGCAGCAGTGACATTCGGGCTGAAAAGCAGGTGCATCAAATATATGATCACAAACTAGATTATTAACGTGTGATTTGGTGTGAATAGTGAGCAGTGCACAGTAGTGATGTCCCTGGATATCAAAGGGAAAATAGGAAAGAGATAATATGTCCCCCAACCCCCCTCATACTTCATGTTCCATGGAAGAAATAAACTGAAACATTCTCTCTCTCCTAAACAAAGCCCTAGGTTTTAAAAGCCAACAGAGGCTTCCTCCTTTTGTTCAAGGACATACAAATAAGGCTCTTAATTTTCCCATGAAGTGTTCAGCAAGGGTCATTATCTGAATTTGTACAGAGTATACAAAACATTAATTTTTTTAATATGGTTAAATTTTTCTTCCCTGTTATTGGAGCTGCATTTGCAAAGTAATTTCAAAAGGAATGAGAAAAAACCAGCTTTCTCCTCCTACTTGTAAGACCAGTTACAGCTTAACTACACTATGCTAGAAAAAAATGTCTGAATGACACTTTACCTATGCAGTACCAATGCTGAACTAATAACTTCTCTGCCAAGAAGTCTCCCTACGTTTAGCAACACAGGAATTTTTACTGTATTAAACTGGGCATACTCATAAATTTTAGAAGGAGCAGGACATATGTTTGAAGAATGAAGGACTACAATGAGTAATTCAGGAAGTACAATATAATTTAGTCTTATATTTTTTCATTTGCTGATTAGCTTAAAGAGCAGGCTTACACTTTGGCCAGATTATATTTGTCTTTGGGTTAATTTGGAAGGTTTATAATTGATTAGCTGGCTTGACAAATCAGTACTACAGTGGTAGATAAAAGTGCTTTTCCTTCAATTTGCATTTTGCAGGAAATTATATAGTTTGTGGTTTGTTTTTTTTCAAAATTCTTCATATTAATTTATATGTTACATTTACAGAGAGCTTCAGAATGTTCATGATTATTTTTGTGTCAGCTTTTAACATTAATCATTTAAATAGAAGTTATTATCTAAATTACATTAATCTTAAGCATTTCTTGTGACAATTTCCTCACATGTGGGGAAAAATATAGCTGAACATATAACTGAGTATATAACTGCTTTATTAGAGGAGGAAAAATACTTACAAAAGAATGTACAGTGAGTCTGCACATACTTATGATTGACACCATTTAGTGGGTACTTAGTACCACATATCCTTTTAAAGTCTCATCATTCCACAGAGTTAATAACATATTCAAAGACTATTGTAAACCCTTTTTATTGCTTAATTATTAAATGGTGCCGAAAGTACCTTTGGCTTGTTCATGCCATACAGTTATAAGAGGAATATGACACTTGAATCATGTTTAAATCTACACTCTAACCATAAAAAATGAAGAAAAGCATGTTAGTTTTGTCAAGATGGTGAATCTTGACATCTGGCTCTGCTTTTAAACTTGTCAGTCCTTTTTTTCCTTTTCTTATACTTGTTCTTTGCCAAAAGGTTAATTGATATTTATTACATAAATTGGTATTTCTTATATAGACAGAGGACCCACCCTAAAATACTTTTTCATTGGAAAAAAGGCAACAATAGCCATGGACAGTAAAAGCTTTACAAAATAAAGCCTCCTTTCCAAAGGTGTTTTTTTTTTGTTTTGTTTTGTTTTGTTTTTTTCTTTCTTTTTTTCCTATATTCCATTCAAACCATAGCCTGATCCTTCAATTCTTACATTATATATGCTGAATTTTTTGAAGTTCCTAAACATTGCATTTATGTGTCACATGAGTACTCCTGTCCTGGCACTCCTGTCCTGATAAATTATCTCTCTGTCCTTCATATTAGTAATGGTTCTACAAATGCCACCATAGGTCTTTAGAGTACTACCACCTCTCCTCTCCTCTCCTCTCCTCTCCTCTCCTCTC
>VWZS01003373.1:0-75824 GCA_013397075.1 Rhabdornis inornatus | reverse complement strand
CTCCTCTCCTCTCCTCTCCTCTCCTTCTCCCCTCATGTTTCAAGGTTTTTCCTTTCATCTATTCTTGTTCACCACACAGGTAACATTTGCAGATATAAAAGAATTCAAGTCTAATTCCAGATTCAGTTTAATATTTGTCATTAATTTAGTATAATAGATTCATTTGTTCTTAAATTTTATGGTCATTTTGTCATTCAGATTCTGTATTAAGTTAGTGTAACTCTAGAACAACTGACAAAAATTTTAATATTTCCTTTCTATTTAAAATAAGAACAATAAACCTTTTATGCTAATAATAAAATATATGGCCAAAGAGTATTACTAAGTAGCCTGGCAAACTATTTTATTCCTTTCTTTTCCATGATTTAAATGTGGTTTTTTGGCATTTCATCTGGGTCAGGTAATTTATATTATTAACCTTCTGAAGTGCTTCTGCAACCTTTTCTCCCTGCATAGTTTGTCATTCTTCAGGTTAGCTCACAACAAGGTTTTTGACAACTTTCTCAGATTATCTTAATCCATTATTTTATTTAAATTATTATTTTTTAAATTTAATTGAAATTCAGTTAATAAATTATTTATAATTAGCATGCTCACTTCTAGTATAGGTGAATTCATAGATTTCTCATAGTAAGTAGTAAAAGTATATTTATCCTCCTTCAGGTCTTCCTACATAGTGATTAAATTTATCACTGTCTGCATCTTTTTTCTTCTCCTGAACATTATCTTGTGCCAGTGTAGCATTATTCCAGCTAATAGCTGGCTGTACCTTCACACATCTCCAATAAAGGTGCTTCTAGTGTGCAGTTTATTCACCTAGCCTTGACAAAACTCCAAGCTCCTTTCATTCTGTGTTTCTACAAATTCCTGCGTATGAGGGTAGATCACTTTTATGCTTTGAGGACATTGTCCTTGAAGATCAGAAGGCTGTCTTGGGTTATAATGCCCTTAAGAATAAAATCCCTGGGAGGACAAGACCGCTCAGGAGAATCTGCTGGCCAGTTCCCAAGTCTGCTGCCCTGAAGGATCTTTTTCTGCTACTTACCTTTTCTGTTTTCCTCAGAATTAAAAATTGTCAAATGATGTTTTCGCAGCAGCAAAAGCTGTCATCAATCTTACAATCCAATTTTCTTTTGCATGAACAGTAGATGCAGGGGGGCACTTTCTCTAGTTTGGCCATCCAAAACCTGCATCAAAAATTGGTCCTGGCAGACTCCAGAAATCCGATCCTCTCCAAGTTTTCCTCTCAGCAAATGTCAAGTAAAGTCCTCCATGAGATCCAGGATGTGTTGTTGTGAGGCTATTTTAAAGGAGTCTTTGTTCCCCTGTTCTCAAATGGCAGTCTGTTGCAAATGTTCACAGCCATTACACCCTTTTGGCCTCCACTCTGATGCCATTACACAAGCTCCCAAATTATCTGTTGCCCATTCCACAGCAGGATTCTCTACGTTTATGTTGGGTTGACTCTGGCCAGCAGATCAGTCCTCATCCAGTCAGTCACTCACCGTTGGTAGGAGAGGAGAGAGATCAGAAGGGTAAAAGCAACAAAAAATGGTGGGTTGAGATAAGAGGCAAAGCTGCACATGCAAGAAAAACCTAACAAGGAATTAATTCACTACTTCCCATTGGCAGACAGATGTACAGCTATTTCCTAGCTGGGAAGACCAACAACATAACCATAAATGTCTCACTTTCCATCTCCATTCCTTGAGCTTTTACTGCTGAGCATGACATCATATGGTATGGAATACCCTTTTACACAGTTCAGGTAATTTCTGATGGCTGTATCTTGTGTCAAAATTCTCACACATTCCCAGTCTACACACTGGGGAAGAGTGGGGAAAAGCCTTGGTGCTATGAAACTGCTGTTTAGAAACAGGTGAAACACTGGCAGGTTATCAACATATCAATCAGATCCAATGCAGCATTTGAGACGACATGAGCTGCGTAACCAGATTTCTCAGATTGCAGCTGTATGGCACAGCACCAACACCTATTTTTACTTCCCGTGCTGTATATTTTCTGCATTGATATTTGACATATGACTCCAACCATAATTTGAGGGAGGAATTATGAGAATGTGCCCATTTCCCTCAGCTGGTAAGCAGACTACTTTCTGAAGATGTTCCCACTCCACTTTGCCAGAAGGATCCCAATATAGCAGTAGCACAGCTTCCAATATCAGGCAGATATTGATGTGCAGGATGCATCTCTTCCTACTTGGAAAACACAACCTGGATCCTAATGCCTTTCATTGTGGCGCATCCCTCCCTATGCCTATGTTCCACTTAAGGTCTTATAGTGTTCCCATGGATGAGCAACAAAACATTATTTATCATTATTACATCGTTATGATAACGTATGTGAACTCCAACTGTAGATATTGTGCTTGTCAGTGCATATAAAAAGTTCAAAGCTGAAGGACTAGTTTAAGAGAAGAAAATGTCAGTAAAGATAGATGAGTAAATAGAAAGAAAAAATAGAGAACAATTATTCACCATAATACGCCTGGTCCCTGCACATATAGCAGCTTGAAACATTGCAAATTATATATTTCTTTTTGTGATTTTAGAAGAGTTATAAGAAAAAATTTGAAAGACAATAATACAAAAAATGCATAGATGGAGCAGCATCTTGAAAGTGGAGGGTGGCATGCATGAAAAAAAGAAAGAATTTTTGTGGTTGAAATATAGGCACACTGGAACAAGGATTCCTTTCTATGGCTGAAAGGGGGCTGAGAGATGGGGAAAAAAGGCACTAAGCTAGGAAGAATGAAGTTTAACTGATTATTGATGACATATCAGTCAATGGTTCCAGTAGAAGTTTTAACATGCCCAGAGTAAAATATCAAGAAGAAAAAATGTTTGCAACAACATTCTGAGTGAACAAGCATGGAGAAACTTTTATTTGCTATGGCTGTAGGAAACGTTAAAAAACAAGACACAATCATAAGGAGCAGTATGAACAATAATTTTAGTTACACGTGTGGAGACAAAAGCCTTTAGTGAAGTAATATCACCTTTCTCATCCCTATCAAATATACTAAAACTGCAAACCAGTGTTTGAGGTGAAATAACTGCAGCTTGGAGTGACAGACAGCAATATTTTTTGAGATGTGTAGATGTTACATTGTCATGAGGTAACTCTGGCTGTAGGATAGAAAGACTATAATTCATGCACATAAACAAAGTATTTTTTATCACTGTGTGTATTAATATTATGCATTATACTGATGTCTGACAATCATATGATTTATAGCATTTTAAGATATAGTGTAAGATTTAAAAACGCCTTGGTGGACTAAACACATAAAGTTGCCATGTTTTCTGTGCATAAGAATGCAATCTTTTCAACTTTGAATTATTTTCAAGAAATATTTTACCGGAACAACTATAACCAAGTATGTTTTAAAATATTTTTCAGTATTTCTAAGTTTCAAGGGTCTTTTTTTTGGCCAAACATTATGTAGCAGCCTGCAAACTATCACATTTTCACTGCAGTATTAAAAATTAGCATAACTGTCCTTCAAATGAATTAGGCACATAGTCCTGGGTTCTTCCAAGAAAATAATTTTTGAATTTTAAAAGTTTTAGTATTATGACTCATGAATAGTAAATATTATTTTCATCATAGTAAAACCCGGGAAATGACAGTGTTTCAAAAGGTTTTACACAAAAATAACTACCTACCTATTGGAGGTATTTTCAAGGGCTTACTCCTTTCTATACATTATGATCAGCTTCCAGTGTCTTGCACCGTAGAGTGTTTATTTTGTTTTTGTAACTATGATTGTTGCAATAATGGGGAGAGCAGAAGTTCCAGTGTGACTTCGACCTTTTGTGTATATATATATATAGGCTGCTATGGAAGCCCATCTGTCAGCAGTCAAGATTTTGACTCTTCCAGTACAGCAATCAACAAACTGAACAAGAGGTAACAAACCCCCACAGAGTACTATATGGAATAGAAAGACTTAATAACGTCTCTGTAGACTCTTAAAACCATGGCTATGTGAGCAGTGATTTAGAAGCAACCTATCTAAAGAAAACAGAAAATATCCAAGAAAAGTCCAAACTATCAGCTTACCAGAAGTCAGTGAGCCAGTAAGTATTAGACCTTTGTGAAAAGGGACCTGCACTTATCTGCAGAAATGTAATTTGAAATATTTGTTTTGGTGTGCTTTATCACATTGATGGTGTTTTCAGTAACATTACGGTGTTTATGATCCCTCATGTGACAAGATGCAGAATAGTAAAGGAAGATGAGGTCTTGGCAACCTAGTTCAGAATGTCTGGAGAGTAAGAAAACAGCATAAAGCCTCTATTCTAAAGATGGTGATTATTTCTGCATTCACAGGCATGGATTTGAATTTAGCTAGCTGGGCAAATATGTTCTGTGCAGATTCTGTATTATGTGTTTTCAATTTAACTTGGGCAGCATTCAGGTGTTGTCACATTTAGAGAAGACCTATAAAATATGCTTATGTGTACAAAATTTTTATTAGTGTGTTGGTGAATAGTGTATAGCCACTTCCAGCAGCTCCAGAGGCCCCAGCCCATACAGAAATATAATGGCAGTTCTCCTTGAATGAAATTTAGCATTCATAGACCATAAAGAATAGGCCCTCAGTATATTTAATGCATGTCAGAGGAGTTTTGGGTGGATTTTTAATGGTTTTTAAGTTTAGGACTTGTTGTAATATGCTAATACTAGAATATAATGACAAATTATGCCTGTAGCAGCTGCTTTCCTCAGCAGTTGTTCTGAGATATGGAGATTATTCTGACACAGATCAGCTCTGTGTCCTGATTTCCACACCCTAGACTACCAAAATGGTTATGTGTATATTTGACAATCACATCTGCTCGTGTCCTGCTGATTTAACTTGAAAGATCTCTCTATGAAAGCTGTAGCAGGGATATGATCTGCTTAAGTAACAGTACAAACAGAAATATTTGGTTTGCCCGTGTCTCTGAGTACTGATCAATGGTTTTGAAAGTTTCATGCAGGAATCTGTGAGCCATATCTTGGCTGCTCCTGACACCTAAGCTACCTAGATTAAAGCTGAAGTGATTTTGCCTATACAAGTTAAAATAAGACTTTTATTTAGCTTAATTCAAAGGGGAACTGAATATGAAAAAGTCCTTTACTGACCTGGGACTGATAAAAAACAGGCTTCAGAATTAAAAATAGAGAAATGACACAGACTTCTCCAGGAGACTGCAAGACAGGTGATTATTTGAATTTTGCAAGAAACACCTTATAAGGATAACCACCATTTTACCATTGTATATTGGTTTTGATAAAGAGGTGATAAATGAAAAATTTGTCATATGGGTGCCATCATCAGGCTGTAGCTAGACTACTGCTAATGCTACTGATTGAAGGGATGCAAGTGTAACTCTCATGCAGTCTTGACCCTCTTGATTCTATCATTCTGTGGTCCCTGAGTAACAGACAAATAGCCAATAAAGACCATGCAGACCCAGCCTGAGTTGCCAGTACTAGAAATTAACCAGCGCAGCACATATTATGTTGTCAAAGGAGCACCTTTTTCTTGCAGTGGGATTTTCAAAGCTACACTGAATACGTATGGCTTTATGAAACATCTTAAATAAAGTAAAAAAAACTACTCCATTCCATTTAGTCAGTAGCTCAATGCTCCAAAATTTATTAAATTGTTAGGTTGTGTAAGAGAGGATAAGAAAGAAATGAATGTGGAACAGAACACTTAACAAGAAACTTCCAGCCTTAAGGTTGCTCCATAGTATTACAGAATCTAGAAATACTCTCAGTGGTATAAAAAATTGTGTCTGGCTAGTCTAGAAGCGATTCAAATTTTTTTTGGTCTATTTTGTAGTAAGAATTTATTTGCTAATACTGAAACAACCCAGTATTGCACTCTGATGCAGTAGAATAAGAGCTTTCCCAGGGATGATATGAAAAACCTTGTCAAGAATGCACAATTTGCTCATTGGTACAGCCTTGTCCTTTCAGTCAGGATCTTATTACTGCTCTTGCAATCACTTCCTCAACTTAGGTAAAATATTCAGCAGCCCATTGTATAAGGTTCTAACAATTTTGCTACCAGTGTCTACAAATTGATTGTCATAGATATTTAGCATCCACTCAAATGTGGTGGTTCATAATAAAAAATTTACACTGCAGTAAAGAGAAGAAGCCTAAAGAATTAAATTACTGACTCAAAAATTGATCTCCAAGAAATCAGGAGGGTCAAAGTCAGATTAGTATTTAATATTCAAATTAAATATCATGAGCATCAATATGTAAACACTGTTAATAAATCCGTGCATTTCATTTCAAGTTGTGTGTAAGTACTGCTTAGGTATAATATACTTGATAACTATTTTTTAAAGTACCACTGAAAATATTATTACTGCTGTAGGGGTAAAAAATCAGATTGGGTTTCTTTCTATGACTTAACTAACAGTTTTAAAAATCTCAGCCAGCATATAGTTATGGGCATTCTAGTATATGATGGACTAGTAAAAACCTGCTTTGCAATTATGGAGATTTTTTTAATAAATACCTTCTTTAAAAGACATATTTTGAAAAACAACTGTTTAGTGTGCCAATAAATGTAGCTCAGTAAATATATATTTGCATATAATAGATAAGTTTTGTCCAAAACTGATGTCCCGCATCTGCTAACAGTTGGTGCTGTGAATTCACAGGCATGAACCAGATTTCCATCAAGTGAAAATTGTGGATGAATGTTTAAAGGTCTGATTTGATCTGTGCACTATATTGTTACCTTGAGGAGGCAGAACTCTTTCCTGGTCAGAATAACATCTTCAGACTACAGCTATGATCATTCTTTGGGCGTATGTAACCAACTGAGCTGATAAGGTAGGTAAAACTTTTATTGTGAAGGAGAGAGTAGAACTGAGGCAATCTAATACAATTTATCCAAATAATACAATTCTCCAAATACAGGGCACCTAGGACACCTTTATATTCTGAACGCTAACCTAATCAAACGTGACTACTCAATATTTGAATATTTAACTAAAGCCCATTTAGATCTGGGTAAAGGAAAAAGGAGATAATAGAATTATGTTCAAATCAAGCTACCTCACTGGTTTCCTTATAACAAAAACTCTTCAAGTCTTAGCAAAGAAATACCATCACATTTAAAAGTAAAGGATAACAATAGCATAGCTGTGCAAAGAATACACAATGGTTTTAAGTAATCACCAAATTAAAAATCAAAAATATATGACTATTCAAATTTTGCTAGTCCTGATACTGTAAACTACTGTTACTATAGTTGAGTAATTCTTGTCTTTGACAGAAAATTAGTTACACACAATGAACGGCAGATGGAGAACAGACCTGAAATGCTGTTCTTAGAAATACGGAAATAAATTCAGCCATGATGTACTGATATCAAAGCCATTGTTTTGGAAATTGAATGTTAATTCCTCATTACATTGACAGACTGACATGAAAAGTTTATTAATTCAAAATTATTTTAGCATATATGCCATCAAATACATTTAGGAGACACAAACAAAAATAGCATTCCTTAGTCAGATAGCTTTGAGCAGTCAGAAAACATCAGCTGGACAGTGGGAGACTACTACATTGCTTCTGTTTAATCTTAAGATTTATCTTTTAAATAAAACTTGATTATTTGTTTACTCTTCTGAAAAAAATATTTTTTCAGTGTGGAATATACAAGCAGTGGATACTAGTGCATGTATTATACTGATGTATAACACAGACAATCAAAAATTACTGATAACTGCTTAGAATTAATATTTTTTCAGTGTGGAATAGACAAGCAGTGGATACTAGTGCATGTATTATACTGATGTATAACACAGACAATCAAAAATTACTGATAACTGCTTAGACTTTACTAAACAAGACCTCAAATAAACGCATAGTTCCACCTGATTTTCTCAAACTATAGCAAGTTGAAATAAAATCTGAAATCTCCTACCCCACTGCATTGTTTTAATTTTTAAAAAAAGTGTCATTTTACCATAAAACTTTACTATGCTGCTACTAGTTCCATTTTCATAAGGTGTGAATTACAATAAGGTTAAATAAAAATATAAAAGTGATAAGAGCAAAGATGAATCATCTAGAATGGCAGGGATATCTTAAGCCAGATTTTAATGCCAGAAAAAGTCTACATTTTCTGTATGGATCGAGGAAGAAAATTCCTACTGGGGATGATTTGATGTGTAGACATCACGAGTTACTGGTTCCACTCCTATAAGCAATGAGTTGTAAGATAAAACCAAACAGAAGTTCTGTGGTAAACTGTGGGGGTTTTGCTAAAGGCTGAGGGGGCACTGATGCAGAAAAATAGGAGGAAGTTGTTTGCAGAGGCATAGAGGGAGACATCCCAGCAAATCATCCCTGTATGGAGACCTAGGGCTCTGGGCTCCTAGGGAAATCTGCCTGAGCCAAGTGGATCCTGTGAAGAAGGAAGAGCAGTGAAGCAAGGAAATATTCATGGCATTTATTACTCTATGTATTTGAGCTATGCCAAAGGTGACATTTTGGCTGTACAAAGACTTTAAAAGAGCATGGATGCCGGCTTTCTTTTCTGTATATTTTTTTGTATATTCCAAATGACCAGCTTCCTAGTGTAAGGGAAGCAAGGTGAGGCATAAAACAAAAATAAAGTCAAACAAACTGCTTAAGCCACAAGGTTTGATTTGTTTTGTTGGAATAAGAGAAACATTTTCTCCTTGTAGGATGCTTATTTGGCCACAGAGGACCTGAATTATATGCCGACGTCTCTCACAAGTGGGATATTGTGGGATTCAAGAGACTCAGTCTAATGAACATCCACACTGAGAGCTTTGGCATAACAAATGGATTACTGAAGATGCTGTCATGGATATCTACACTGACACAAATCTTTGGAAATATATGTGATGGCAATCAACTAAAAGCAACATATTGTCATTACATCTACATTTCACTGCAAGACATGTCTAAATGAATTACATATTCAAAACTGTGCCATTTTAAAATTAGAGAATGCTTAATAGCATATGAAGTTGGAAAATTAGAGTTTACTCTGTCATTCGAATAGAAAGTTAAATATTAAATTGCATCCTGTAAGTATGAGGAATTAGTTGTAGGGATTACCTGGTTCATGAAGAAATTTGTCTGCTTTTGAAGGTGTCATTTTATTGTGCCTGAAAGTAAATTAGACTACCAAGGAAACAATGTGAACATCAAATAAGAAATAAAAATATTTACAATATTATAATTGCTAGTTTTTTTAGTTGCTTCTGTTTTTACCAGATAAGGAATTTGGGTTTTGGCAATACCAGGTGCAGATAAGTGAAAGTCACATTCAAAGATTATATTGCAGTTTTGCTTTCTGGTAGATCAAAGTTCTCAGCATCTGAGAGATCAATCAGCTACAGTGAAAAGAGGAAATATTATCATGGGTCCAGAAAATTTTTGTACTATTTATGCTTCAAGACAGTATAGAAAATTGGATTTAAGCTAAGTTAAAGCTAATGGTACAATGAATCAATCAATTTAACATTCCAGTCCAGTGCAAGCATGTTGCATTGGATCATGTGACAAGAGGAATTCACAGGCCGGACTGCATGGTACAGGGAGGTTCCTGCAGAGTAGGACATGTGGTGGGAAACATGCATCATGACATGAAATGAGCCAAGGTTCTCTCTGGAGACTACATTCTCTGCTAGCTGCTGCACACTGCTTCCCTTTAATGCATAACATATAATTTCTCAGTAGGTAGACCTTCTGTGTCTGGAAGAGAAGAAGAATTGTAACTGAACTGGAAAAGAATTACCTGCAAATCTCGAAGCTCAGCAATATGACAGAAGCACAGATATGTGAATTGTACATAGTGCTGAAGTTAGACAGATGTGAAAATAACTCTCTGTAGGCATAGGCAAAGAAAAAAAAAAAAGGCTTGTGTCTTCTAAGCCTATGCTACCAGATAGTTTTGGTAATTATATTCTCAACAAGTCATCTTTGGGGTGCAAGGAACTTCATTGTTCGTTAACAATGGTGCAGGTCAGAGAAAATCTACCAAAAAATGTAAAAATACATATAGCAAAGGTAAATAGAGACCTAGTCTAGTTTAATTTAAATTGTCTTAAAACTTGCTCCAGCCAGCTTTGTTATAGTTAGAAAATGTAGGGTTTTTGCACACTCAGACTCTGGTTCTGTTTGGAACATTACTTCCAAAAATCCTTGGAGATCCTTCTGGATTTCCAGTTGCTATAAATGTGACCAAGCCACTTTCTCATTTTGCACAATGCTGGCTGATAAAGAAGTTTTCACAGAGACTTGAAGTATCAGACCGGTACAAAACTGATTCAAAAACTAAAGAATAATTAACAATAATTCAAGAAGAACTTTAAATATATTTTTAGCCTTTACATACACCTAGAACTTTATAGTTCATAGCTTCTGAATTATGCTGACCTTTCTATAACAGAAAAGATTTTTTTTTTTTTATGAAAAGCATACAGTTTAAATAGAAAATGACCATGAGGAGTTCTTAACATTTTATTTTCCCTTTCTTTGCTGGGTAGAAGAAAATATATTACAGCACCAACTGAAAAAGAAGATAAATTATTTTTATAATAGTTTTTCTCTACTTGAGAAAAATAAAAACCTGGTTGGTAAAGGAAGCAATACAGAACTCTCTTCTTTTCTTATTGGTCAAATACAGAAATTTTTTCTAAGGGAATATTAAGAAGAAAACCACCTAAATAAATGGATTTTTTTCTTTTTTTTTTTTTTTTTTTAAGATATGGCTTGAAAAATATCTTTGAGATGAGCTGAATATCTTCCCAAGTCCCCCTGATACTACTGACTAGATCCCCAGTGCCTGCTATGGGTGCTTTGTTTTCTACATTTAATATCTAATGTGCTACTGAGGAGCTGAATACGACCTTTTAAGTGTACTCAGTGTTTGTGTACAGGGACAACTGAAGATTGACATATTTTCCTCCAAGTTCCTCCCTGGATCAGTTAAACTACAGTGTAGAAACATAATTGTGTTTGCAGGCACAGGCCCTGATAGGGTGCAGGAAACGTGTTCGTGCACAGGGGCACTGACTGTTACCCACTTGCTTTGAAATGAGGAAAGAAAAGGGTCTGTCTGCTCCCTATTGAAACATAATCATAATGAGCTAGTCCAAACTTGATATCTAGAGATTCAACATACATACAACACATTATTGACAGAGACTTCATAACAGATTCAGTGTGCTTGCCTCTCTGCTTCTCCTGTAGATGTAATCCTGCAGTGTGGCTCATAGTGAGAGAGGATTTTCAGATGCTTATTGAAGGCTCTGGCTTATAAAATAGCTCATTTTGTCCCTGTTCCTTGGTTCTGGTTCCTAGAGCATGCTGCTCAGCTGATGCTGAAGCAGAGAAAGAGATATGTCTCTGCTAACTATAGGTGTTGATATTTGTGCCATTCATTATCTGACAATGGGGCTTCAGCTGATGTGAGAGACTAGATTTGGAACAGGCAATCAGCTGAAAATCAAAGTTCAAGAAGGAAAAAATAAAGAAAAAGGAGTATTTTCACTTCACTCTCCTCTGCCATTTTACAATATCATCCTAAACGGAGCAGAAATTGCAAATGCCTGAAGATGTCCTGAGACCTGTCCTGTCCTGGACTTCTGGGTACAATGAGTACATGGAATTCTTATTGGATGTTTAACTCAAGTAGAGTCTTTGCATATGTGCAGAATTATTGGTCATTAATGCCTTGAGTAGCTGAATGAACTGCCAGCTGCCTTCAGCCAGAATGCTGCAGAAAAATAGTTTGACAAATTTGACAAATTTTTGGATAATCTCCCCTGGTGGAAATTTCAGAGAGTCACGGGGATTCTCCTGTCAAAACTCGCTGCTAGGCAGTACATGGGTGTGTCAGTGTATGCCTCAATTACCAGCTTGGGTGGAAAATCTTCCCATCCCAGGCATCCCCCTATGCAGCTCTACATGCAGTTTACCTTATAGGTATATAAGTTATAACTAAAATTAGAATTTCACTTATATAGACAATGGTTTGCTGGAGGCTGATTACTGCTTTTCCTTAAGGAGCATTTTAGTCATTCAGAGGCCTTACTGGCTTACTGTGGAAACTTCAATTTTTTGATTGAAGAATTCTAATTTAGAATATATGCTATTTATAATTAATTTATTTTATCTGAAGTAAACAAAGTCCCTTTGTAAATTTATGCATCTTAAGGAGTTTGATTTTTTATGCCTTCTCCAGAACCTTCTGTTACAAAATAGTTAGAAAGAATAAAAAAAAAAGAGACAGCATTAATTGCATTTATACATAAAACGTGTCATTGCTTATTCTGAGATTTGACATTTATGCATTTTAAAAATCAATAGCTATGTAGAAAAACAGTAGCTTCTGTGCCAATTTTAACTTGAATAAATTGACATACATGCCAGAGGATAGGAAACTTTATGAATTTTTTTTATGCTGCAGGATGTGTCTTGAAAATTTTGTAAAAATTATGCCATCTGGTTATCCATTTGCCCATTATCAACCATAAAGTAAGGTGGAATAAATGTAGTTGATTCAGCCTCACTAGATTCAAACTAAATCAAAAGCTAAGTTTGTTTGATCTAGTATAGCAAGATATGTCTGCTGGGATTGATTAAAGTAAAAATACTGAGTGCCACAATCCTAGAGTATATTTCAACATCAAAGATGTTTCATTTAGTTCTTTGAATACAACATGAAGATAACAGATAAAACCTTCTGTAATGCTAAATCCTTCAGACCGAAAATGCCTGTAAATTAATTTACACACATAATAATAATTCCAGCACACTGGAGTGTCATGGTCTGACAGATTTAGGAATTTTTATTTGAAGTCACTAATAAAATAATGTCCATTATGCAAAAGATACTTTTCAACAAATTTTATATTAGTACCATAGAATTGCAGCACCTATCACCCATGACTGAAAGAGAGTATTTGTTGGAAAAATTGTAGATTAATTGTGCAGCAGATATTAATTTCTATAATGCTACTGAAAGTGAAGCACCTACAGCGTAACCACTGAATATCTGATCCATGTCTATCTTCGACATACCAAAATGTTTTATTTCATATGTCAAATTCATAGCATTGGAATACTTTCTTCATATAAACAGC
The DNA here is from genome assembly GCA_013397075.1 of Rhabdornis inornatus. NCBI lineage: Eukaryota > Metazoa > Chordata > Aves > Passeriformes > Rhabdornithidae > Rhabdornis > Rhabdornis inornatus. The sequence goes on along the minus strand of VWZS01003373.1, from coordinate 62,655 downwards.
TTTTCAGAACTGAAACTTTCTGAAGTAGTTTGGTTTTTAAAAACCTAATTAAGTGGTTCTCAAATCTGTCTTTGGAAAGATAGTTTATGTAGTTAGGATGTTAGTTAGGATGGTATTCACCTCACAAATGCATAACCACCCAAAAGCTAGTATTGCAGTTTGTCTAGATAAATTTAAAAAAACATGCAAAAGAAACCCTGAAAGTCCACCCACAAAATAAAAATGAGAATTATTATTTTGGATGCCTTGAAAATTTTGACCCTATTTTTTTGTTGTTGTTGTTACTTTATCAGAGAATCAAATGTATAAACTATGATTGTGAAAATATTATTTACCTCCTTTTACTTTCAGTACTTCAGGGGCTATATACAACTTGAATATCAAAGGTTAAGGATCTAATTTCTCTTGTGTTTAATTTAAAGAGAGGATAATTAATTCCTGAAACATCTTCTTTCTTCCAGCCACCAGATGGATTTCTATAGGTTGGACTCTGGCCTATAATTCTGAAAAATCTGCATTATTTTTAGTTTCAACAACTTTTAAATACTGTGAAATCTACAAAATCTCTTTTTGCAGAAAGTGGGGAAAAAAAAGAATATTTCACATCTTTGTGGAAAACTGAGAAATGTGTAAGGCTAAATATGTGTTTAGCACCTAGTGCTTATTTCTTACATCTATTTTAGGCTTTTAGCTGGGATGGTCACTATGATAGTTTTGTAGAAAACAAGAACTGGTGACTACTTACTTTACGCTCGACAAATCAAATAATTTTCCAGACTCCCTGAACCACTACACTTGATATATAAACAGTCCATCCTCCTGTGCAGCAAAACAAGCCAGTGGAGAAGAAGACTGGCCTGTTTGAACAGAGAGCTTTGGCTGGAAAAGGAGAGTATTGTCCTTTGGAAGGACAGTTATCATCATGATGAATATTCATCTTTTGTTTGACATAGAGGAAAAGAGTGACAAAGGATGAGGAAAAAGCTGAAGTACTTAATTACTTTGACTCAGTCTTCAAGAGTAAGTTGCTGTCAGGGTACCCAGCTCCTTGAGCTGCCAGTTGTCCTAGAGAAGAGGCAAAGGGTGTGGAACAAAAGTCCCACAGCCCAAGGGAAAATGGTCAGCAGCATACTACACAAGTTAGACACATGAATCTAGGGACCAAATGGAATACACACATGGGTACTCAGAGAACTGGAAAAAGCGCTCAATGAACTGGTTTCCATAATTTATCAGAAGTCTTGTCTAACTGGAGAAGTCCCAGTTGGCTGGAGGCTGGCAAATATTATTCCCATCTAGAAGAAAGGCTGGAGGGAAGTTTTGGGGAACTATAGGTCCTTCAGTCTGACCTTGGCTCTGGTTAATGCCATGGAGCAGATCACCTGGAGTGCTGTGACACAGCGTGCACAGGACAAATAGGAGTTCAGGCCCAGCCAGCATGGATTTATGGAAGGCAAGTCCAGCTTACATCCAGTTGGTGGATATTGTTGACCTGGACTTTAGTAAAGCTTTTGACAATATTTTCTCCTGGAGAAACTGGGTGGTAAAGGCTTCAATATTGGGTAAAACCTTGTCTGGATGACAAAGCCCAGAGAGTGGTGGCGAATGGACTGAAAGCCAGCTGGTGGCCAGTCACTAGTGGGCTTCCCCAGGGCTCAATGTTAGGCCAGTTGTGTGTAATATCTTTACAAAGTTGCTTAGCAAGGAGCTCAAGAGCACCCTCAGTGAACTTGCAGTTGATACCACATTGGGCAGGAGTGTTGATCTGCTGGAGGGTATGAAAGCTCTGCAGAGGGATATGGGCAGGATAAATCTATGAAACAAGCCTAGCTGTGTGAGGTTAAACAAGGTGAAGTACCAGGTGAAGGATGTCCATTTGGGTCACAACCACCCCATGGAGCCCTACAGGCTAGGGACAGAGTGGCTGGAAAGTGTACCAGAAGAAAAGGATCTGTGGGTGTTGTTTGACAGCTGCTCGAATATGAGTCAGTGTGTGCTCTGGTGGCCAAGAAGGCCAACGGCATCCTGGCCTGTATCAGCAATAGTGCTCCCAGCAGGACAAGGACAGTGATTGTTCCCCTGTACTGGGCACTGGTGAGGTACTGGAGGGTGTCCAGAGAAGGGCAACAGAGCTGGGGAAAGGTCTGGAGCACAAGTCTGATGAGCTGCACCTGAGGGAGCTGGGGTTCTTTAGACTGCAGAAAAGGAGGCTGAGGGAGACCTTATGGCCCTCTTCCTGAAAGGGGGTTGTAGGTGGTGGTGGTGGGGAAGTTGGCTTCTTCTCCCAGGCAGCAAATGATAAAATAAAAGGAAATGGCTTCAAGTTATTCCAGGAGACGTTTAGATTGGATATTAAGAAAATTTTCTTCATGGAAAGGGTGATCAGATGTTGGAAAAGGCTTCCCATGAGAGTGGTTGGGTTACCATTCCTGGAGGTATTTAAAAGACATGTAGATCTGGCACTCAGTCAGGGACATGATTTACTGATAGACATGGCAGCATTAGGTTAATGGTTGGGCTTGATGATCTCAAGGGTCTTTTCCAGCTTAAATTATTATGTGATCTTATGTGAATATTTTTGTATGCCACTGCTTTCTGAAAACTGCACTTAAGAAAAACTGTAGAGAAATGTTCCAAGTTTTGGACAAAATGTATTTACTGAGTTTGTTAGTGGTCTAGTGTAAATTTGGTAACTGCACCACTTAATTAGTGGCTTGTCTTCATTTTCTTCTGTCTTCACTCAGAGTCAGGATTAAAAACATGAAGGAGATGAATTTTCTCATGTTTGGGCTTGCTTGTTTATTTAATCTTATCTAAAGTACAGAGAGTTCAGCAACATTTCTAGCTACCAGCTAAAAGTGAGCAAAATGGAGGCCTGAATCTAGCTAGTTACAAGGTCTTTTAAAGCTAAATGGTCCAATAGAGAATTAATTAACCTATATTATTTATACTTTTAACCCAATAACCAAACTCCTGACTCACAGTGCAGCACTAACTATCCATCCAGAAATTACTACCTGAGATCATGCAGAAGAAGGAAGAAGAAGACAGAAAAAGACAGCACCCCAAATCCTCCATCTTGTCTCGTGCCTATTACTACATTATAAAACCTTCAAATTCAAAACCCTTCACCATGTGAAATCACACACTTCTATTCTAACTACACACCCATGATTTTAACTCCATCACTCAAATTTGGAAGCCTTCCCCAAGGCCTCAGGCCAAAAGCAGTGTTCTCCCAGGGATCAGTGTCAGAAAGCACAGAAAGCTCAAAAATCCCAGGCTTCTGGGTTCCAACAGTCTAGGAGACGTATGGTTAAAAGCAGATGCCTTTTGATTATAATTTCCAATTTTGTATTAAATAGCATGAATGTTAGCCATTAGACATAACCAGCACTGTTTTAAAATATGAAAGTATTGAAATACAATTTTAGGGAGGCACAATTAATCAATATGGGAAATATGTTAATTATGCCTGCCATTGGTTACATTTGAAACTAGTAAAACAGTGACCTATTACAATGGTCTTGTCTCAGATTAAAAGGATTCTCTGCCAATAAGGACAAGAGAACATGATCTTACACCGTGCCAGGGGAGGTTCAAGTTGGGCATTAGGAGGAATTTCTTCACAGAAAGGGTGATTGGGCATTGGGCTGGGCTGCCCATGGAGGTGGTGGAGTCACTGACCCTGGATGTGGTTAAGAAAAGACTGGATGTAGCACCCAGTGCCATGGTACAGGTGACATGGTGCGGTCAGGTCACAGGTTAGACTTGGTGACCCCAGAGGTCTTTTCCTCGACTGAATTGACTCTGTGATTCTGTGAACACTCACCTAGCACTGAGCCAACACAGATAGCATGTTTGTACCAACCCTACCTACAGTCTGATTTACATAGTTTTTGTCAAATCCTATTTTCAGATTAATCCTCGCTCTTCATGGTGTTGTGCTATTTCACAAAGACAATATTGCTTTTGAATTTGTTGGTCTTAAGAGATCAAGCCTTTCTTTCCACACTCTCTCCTGTTTAAATGAAAATAAATTCAAGTGATGCTGATTTTTCTCTTTGTTAGTGGCTGAGGAGGGGAATGAAAAACCAACTTGCTGACACTTGAATTTATTTAAGACACAAAAGAAATATCCTTATGTGCACAGAAGAAATATCCTTACATGCTATTAGCAGTATATCTCTATAAGAATTATTCATCTGAATAGTTTCTTATGGATAAGTATGCTTTTGCATTTTACAGAAGAGGTAATAAAATGATACATCTTTTGTTTTTTATGTCATCTCTCAGAACCTGTAAAATATTTTAATCTAAAATGAACCAACCAATTCTAAACAAACAAGCAATAAAATTACTCACAAGAGAAGAAAATGTTCAAGGTTATTTAAAAATATGTATTTTTACTTTTGCTATTCTTTATTTAACTTTCTAGGCTTATGAGTAGAGCATCAATCCTGTTTTTGTGAGGTTGTCTCGCTGTGCTATCTGTCAGACACTGCCTTGCATTGGCTGTTCAAGTACAGGCTGCTTGCTGTATGTTAGGGTAGTCAGTTCTGCTGTCTGACATCAAGTGGTTTGTATTCTGGGGTTTGAATATGTTGCTTGGATGCTTTGTGAAATACAGCCTAGAAAGGGACAAAGCAAACACTAGTGCTTTACAGATCAGTGTGTTGTGTTGTAACTACTTGTTAATGCTCTATAAGAGTAGATACATCCTCTTCCTAAGGGAAACAGCTGAAGGCATCATCTGAAAGACAAAGCAGTGCAGACAGTGAAGATAGCTGATAAAGTCATGCTGGCTAATGCAGAACTGACCTTGAAAACTTTTCAGTGACCTGTACTGTCATACTCTGGTATTAAACAACCTGAAAATGTCACCCATAAGCCAAATCTTCCTCCATAAATTGGGCAGCAGCAGTCTTGTACATACAGATCCTGACAATGCTGTTGAAGGCCATACTTCGTTCTAGCACTTGCTACTCCTTACTCTGCCAACATCAGCAACTACTATTGTTTGCTGCCATACTTTGTTGAACTGCCCTTTTAAAGGGCTCTTCTCCTTCCTCACAACTTGAGATGACTACAACTCCCAGTTAAACGATCTTCCTCAATATACCACAGAAAAATCACATGTGAGTGGGGCCGCTCATTTCTTTGGTTACCTCTCTCAGCTTGGCAGTGAGAATTTTCTGGGCTCTTCTCACACCAAAGTGGTGCAAGCCTTACTGAAGTCTCACTGACTTCAGTATCAAGACAGAGGTTCTCTTTTTGAGACTAATTCATGTAGAAATAAAAGATTAAGCCCACTGAGAAATGTCATGAGTAAGCTAACCCACTGTAAATACAAAATTCTTATAATTATAGAAAAAAATTGCAATTTCACAGAATTCTCCACAACCTGAAGTATCAAATTTTCATTCACATCAAAGCATATTCACTGGAAAAAGTTAACAAGTTTATTAGAATTTATCTTAATATACTTTTAGCAAGATGAAGTCAATAAATGTGATAGACATCTAGAAGTGTTACCTATTTGAATATTGTTTTGTTATGTACACATTGATTCCCTTTAACCACATGGTTCTGAGCCACCACCACAACAGTTCGAATCTCAACCTGTGGTGGCAAAGGACAAATAAGTAAATAACAGAAGATAAACAATTTTTTCTAAACGATGAGATATTTAAAAATTATAATCAGAAAAAACAGGGATCGTATCTGGATATGCAACTGCTCTTCTTGAATACCAAACCTAGTCACATCAGGTGTACTGTATAATGCAGCAAATGTCCTGCTCCTTTAATATAAACAGAGAAAGCACTGTAGACTGTATCCTATTTGGACTGGAATTCCCAACACGATCTTTTGCTCAGTAGCTGTATATTAGCTAAATGAGTTCCATATACATAATATGTGCTTTATTTGAAGATCAATGTCCAAGAAAGACACTAACTTCTCCAAAGGTTAAAGAGAACAATAAAAAAATACAAACCTCGGTTTGTAAGTTAATAAGCAAATTAAAGAAAAAGACAAAACAAAACACATTACAGCAAAAGACTGTGACCGCTAAAATTTGGACCTTGTGTCTGTGTAACATCATAAGTGTTAAGCAGATATTATGCAGCTTAAAGTAAAAAAATTGCCATGACATTAAAAAAGCAGACTTCTATGCATATGTAATAGGAAGCTGCCTTTCATTAAGAGCTGTAATAAACAAGCATGGCAATGATCCACATCATAGTCATCATATAAATGCTTGTCTCATAACATTCCTCATTAGCAAAGACATTTCATTCACAATTAAAAAGTATAAGAAAGCTTATTTGTGCTGAATTTACTACCATTCTACTATTTCAGTACCAGAGTTGATAAAGCAGTCTAATATAAAAAAGAAAAAGAAAGCTGTCAAAGGAATATTTATTTTCCTTTTACCAGATGGTGCACGCCTTGCATGTTTAGTGATTTGAATTTAAATAAAGAGAAAAGAATATATTTCTAACTACCTGTAGGCTTCTAAAGAGAAAAGAATATATTTCTAACTACCTGTAGGCTTCAGAATTCTAAAACATATTTGATTTAATATTAATACAGTATGTTTTACCAGATGATTTATTTGATGTACTAAGTAATTTATTTAATCCAGTATCTCACACGTAATACACGACATGCCTACTGTGACAGACAATATATGTAATTCAGTAAGGCAATGTTTAATTCTACAGCTTCTTTGCTCTTCTGAATCTTCTGAATAAAGATGTATTTTATTGGAGTATTGAGTATTAATTTCAGTTTAAACAATTTCAAATCCAGTATTATGCATATTAAGAAAAAGTAAACCTATCTCAAGAGTGAAGAGAAAAAAGAGAACATAGCAGTCTTGTAAATGTGCTTGCGTACAAACCACTTGGTTTCAATATGCTACTCTTGATAAGTGATATTTGCAATTAGAAATATTTCAACAGCTGCTTGTATTCATGAAAATATCAGTAATTTTTAAAGTGCTTTGAATTTATATTCACGTTCTCTTATTGCTTATTAGTTAAAAGTAATGTCATGAAGCTGAGGAACAAAAACATTACCATGCATCCTTTCACATGCACTGAACTGGCAAAGATATTTGTAATTTACCAGTAATCTGGAAATTGTCACCCAAACTGTTTGAAGTATAATGAAGATATAAACGATCCATTTGTAGACATCAGAAATTATGTCAAAAGATTGACAAAAGGTTCTCTGTGCTTTTCAGTGAGATTTTATCAATACATCCTGGTTCTTTGGTGCATTACTTTAAGCAAAGTTGCATGGAATGACACATTTGGAAAGAACTTGTAATCTTTATATTTCTTTCTGAATAACAAAATTTGCATAACATAATTTTTGAAAAATTTGAGATAGAAAGGATGAGAAACATGAATTTAGAGCATGAAAGCATTCAACGCAGTAGGAAAGTGACTGTAAAGAAATTATTATTGGGATTAGAAAGTTCAGTTTTGATAAAGCACAATTTCCTTTAATGTCATAGCAAAACTAAAGCACTTGCTGACTTCTTTTTTAAATGAATTTTACTTCAGCCTTTGTGTATCGGCCTGAAATATGGTAACAATATCTTTATGTGTAATTGAGAAAATTACATCTCAGAATTTTTCAATCACAATTTCTCCATCAGAACAACAGTACAGTAATTCAAATATACAGTGTCAAATCCTCTCTCCATATAGCTCTAAAAAGAATTGGAATGAAGTAAAATACAAGCTGTTGGATCAATAAACTCATTCCACATCCACAATTGGACATATGACATTTACTGTATTTTACCTGTGGAACCAGCATATTCAAACTCTAGAGTATTTCTGAATTTATTTATTCCTTCAGCTTGATGCCACTGAAAGAGAGGTACATGGAAAGCCTAAGATTCAGTCTCCATTGATCAGGGCTTGTGGATGGAGAAAACTCCTTAGGGTGGGTTTGTTGAGGAGCTGTTGTTATGCCATCATATTAATATCTATGTATGTTATACCTAGTTATTAGACTAAGTATTGAATAATGCACACAAAGAAGCGAGATTCAAATCCCTCACCTATATTCTATAAAATGAAAACTGAATGAAATTTTATTCATAATTTATAAGTCAGAGAACTTTTATTAACCTAATAATAGGTTTGAAAAGTAAACGATTTACATAGAAGTCAAGATCTCTCCTGCTGAAGTTGTGTCAGATGATAAAAAAAAAAAAAAAAAAAAAAAAAAAAAGTAAAATCTAGTTCCAAAAGGGGCCCTGACAAAAGAGTCTCTGAATCTCTGTCATGCTGCTTAGGAAGTTTTCCTAGAAATGGTAAGTCTTGGCTGCCAGTCACTCTTCTCATTTTGACACATATATTGCACTTATTCTGTAATTACTAAACCAAATCCTCTCAGGGGAGAAAAGGAACAGAGTCAGATTTTCCTAATAGCTGAGCGAGCAATTAAATCTCTGTACAGAAGGGGAAGGGAAGTCACAAATGTACCATTGTCTTCTTTCTAGATTTGCTTGCAGGAGTATTTAAATACTGACATATTTTAGGCATGAGGTAATACTTTGGCTACTCAATTAAAAAAACTGTTCTGGAGGATGACCATGGAAATCTGAGAAAATTTGGTGATGAAAATTAAATATATGAAATCAAGCATTCTTTCTCAATGGCTTTTGTGCAAAGCCTTTTTTATATCCTAATTATGGGCGCAAATAACTGAATTGTTATAAAAAATCCTACTTAGGCTTCTCTTTTCTTTTTGCATCTCCATTAGACCTTGTAAAAGAAAGTGATGCAGTCAGGTAGCAGCATCTTCTGGTTCATTTAAATATAACTGTAGAAATAATTCTTTAAAACCACTTTAAAAAGGCAGGAAAGCCTTGCATATAGCAGCTTTTGGAAAATGGTGCTTTCTACAGGCCAGTGGGTTAGCCTGCCAACTTGCAGTTTCCATCTCATTTAGTGTTATATATTCTTCATGTAACCCTTAATCACAGGCAATTCCACCTAGGCACAGAAACCATCCAATACTGAAAAAAAGTAATATATCCTGCTGAACATGTATACAAAATCCCCAGATGATACTCTTAAAAACATCAGACTTTCTAATAACAATTTTCAAGATTTCAGAAGACTAATGAATGCTTTGAATGTTTGAGCAACGCTTGGCTGACAATTAATGTTACTGAGCTTCCATTTACTAAGTGAATGATAGTTTTATTTACTTTTATTTCTTGCAACAAAGGAACTAAAACCCCTCAATTATTTGGGGCAGCAAGAACACAAATACACATATCTTCTCACTATGCTTTATTCAAAAAAATCTGACAATCCATTTTTCCTCCTTTCAACTAAAAGGGACTTTCTGCATTCAAAAATCTCTTCACTAAACATTTGAAAATTGGATGTTCCTATGGACTAGTATCAATGAAATAATCCATTTTACTGTGTAATTGTATTTGATAGGTTATACTTCACACAGATTTTTCTGTCCTTTAAGCAGTGACTTATACTGTAGAGTTGTTATTCTGAAATCAATGAATATATGTAGCACAAAATAATACTTACCACCATCAAAGCTTGAAAAAGCTAGCACATAATGACCAATATATTTATTTGTATGTCAATGCCTTTCTGGAATTAATACATTAAAAATTAAACTTTTTAAATAATAGAGATATCAATTTGAAAATAAATGTACTCTGTATGCTTACTGCTCCTGAGAAAAAGACACTCCTCATTTCTTTCTTTGTATTTTAAGTGCTGCACATTTCTGATGTGGTCTAAGAATTATTTTTTCTCTACCGAGAGACAGACATTGCAGCCTCTAGCTATATAAGCTTTTACATTAGCAATGTTAATATTCTGCTACCAAAGCAACTAAGAGAGGATATGCTTTCACTGACATTTGCCTTTGAAGTGAAATCCTAAAGCTTTAATTTTTATTAATGCAAATCCCTGCTAAAAAATACCTTATCCGTGGTCACATATGAGGCACTGTAAGATCTAAAGACATCTTTGCTTTCAGAATTCAGTATTAAACAGCTTCTGCCTGCAATCACAGAACCTTAGGCTCTGATAATGTTGGCTTCTATAATACAGAATAGGCGGGGACTAACTGCTGCTTGAAAAGGAGACTACCAAATAAAATCCTAAATTTCTGGAAGTTGGTGAAAGAATGATGGAGGGCTTTACAGATTAATAACCTGCAAAACACTTAAATTCCAGGAAGAGGTAATTAAAAAAAAAATAAAATACTATGATGGCTGGGATACTGCAAGGTTGACAGAAGAAGAAAAGGAAATGGTGGTTTCCCGATGAATGCATTACTTGCAGATTCACAATTACATGTCAGAAAGTTGTCATGGGTCCTGGCTATTTTTTACTGCAATAAATAAAATAAATGTTTATGGTTTTTGTATCGTTAAAATAAAAGCAAATGCCAAAGACCAACAGGTAAATCAACATCATGTAAAGACACAATGCAGTTGTCAAAAGTTACATTTTATAGAATAGGGGATTGATACACTTTGTACCTAATTCTGTCTGCAATTCTATTTCATCTGATATAAAAGTTTGCAATTGTTCAGGGCACTTTACCAACACCTTGCAAAAGCCTCTGACCTGCTCCCTAATGAGAACTGCTGCTGTTACACTGTTTCTCCACATTTGCCAGTCTAACCTAGATGCTTTCTACTTCTCCGTGACTTTGCAAATATTTTAAAATACGAAATATCATATACATGCAAAACAATAGAGGCAGATTGAATTTTGGCCTCTGGAAATTAAGTTTTCTTACAACTTTATTATATCACCTGGATTCTGCAATGACCTCTCAGCTGATGTGGACCAGATTAACACACAGAATTCTGGTCCCCCTAAAGGGTGATTGTACGCGGCTGGCAGCAGCCCACCATGTACTTTTCAGTCAGCTTGGCATATGGATAGACCAAACGTTTTCCTGATTATAAAGAACAAAATTGATAAGCCAGTATTTACCCTACTAGACGAAGAGTTTCTCCTAGCATTACTATTATCAGCTCTGTACTGGAAGCAAATAAAACTATCATTCTCTTGCTCAATGGGAAGTTCAGTAACATAACAACAAATCTATGCTAGCAAATACTGGTTTGTGTGGCTGTAAATCACTAAACCTTTATTCAAAGGATCAGATACATTCAGGCTGTCTGAGAGGGCTGGGTATGTTTCTGACAGAATAACCATGTTTTATGGTAAGCTGTTGCGCACATATATGTGTTTAGTGTTTTACTGAGCTACACAGTACTACATGAAGAAAAGAGAACAACATGCTTTTTATTCTCTTGTGTGCTTAGAAGGATGCTTCCCAGTAACTTATAGCTTTTCCACAGATTGTTGCAGCATTTTGTTCCTCTGTGATATACTTTTATACAGTACTTCACAAATGAGAGCTTGTATCTTACAGTCTCTGGCAGTAACAAGGTATTTTGAGAAACTTGCTCATGATCTAATGAGTGGAAACACACTGATCAATATTTCTTTTGTAGCATGTACAATGTATGCTAAAATTATCTTTGAAGGAATTGTAACAAATTCAGAATTTTGACAGTTAAAAAATCCTTATGTGACATGGCACATGCTGTTTCACGTATTACTGTTGTTTCTTTTTCCTATTTTCTTTCCTATGTATTAAGGGAACATGCATCTTAAACAGTATTGGCTTGATGTTTTTCTTTGTAAAGTGTGAAGAACTTTTGCTTTAGTTAGTGTTGGATCAAGAATGATTGATCAAGTTCTCATTTTTTTTCAAGAAGAAAAATAAAAGCTAATTTAATTTACCTTATGGGCAGACAGAGATGTAAAATTCAACAACAACAAAACAAACCCAAAAGCCAAAAACACCCCAATACCCCCCAAAAAATAGGACATACAGTAAAGTGTGGACAGTAAACATTTCCTGTCTGAGACACCGGATATAAGGAAAAAAATCCAAAACATTTCCACCACTAGAAGCCACAGATGCCCAACAATAACTGTAAGTGAAGAGATTCAGACAGTTCAAATTATCACTGACTTGGGTAGTTCTGCCTTGGCATATTGTCCCAGACTTTTGTAAGACTAATTTCCTGTAGTTCCAGCTTCAGAAATATTCTGCAATTTTGATGCTAGTTACAAATTAATTTGCCTCCTGTAAAAACAGAAAAAGTGATTAACAAGAATAGTACTCCTCATTTCTTACTAAATTTAAAATAAAACAAACCTCACACACTTGAAAGATTTAGTCAAACTCATTCAAAAGATATCAATGTCACACCAGATTTATAATAAAAACAGTGAACAGAAAAGACTTTCCATCCTTATTTTAACAGCTATTTATGCTGCAGCACTTATCTTGCCACTTCAATTCTTGTCTTGCTAACACATTGACTAGCTCTAAGCGCACAGATGTATAGCTGCTCCTTAAAGACCTGTGCCACTACAGACGTTTTCAAATATGGTTTTAGCAGACGGATTTGACCTTAACACACTTTGCCAATATAATCCATAGTTCAGAGCTGAAGTTGAAGACTAGTTAACCTTCCAGTAACACATGCTGTTCTCACTTCTGGCAATACATTACAGCCCTGGCTTGGTGAAAAGTAAATTTTAGAAGAAAGTCCTATTCAAGAGCTAGATATATTTAGCATGCTACTGGGAGCTCTGTCCAAATGATACATTGAGTCATTGGAACTAGCATTACAGAAGCTGATTTAGTGGTAAATATAAGTTAACAGTGCAAATACTCCCCAGAACGACAGAGTTACTTTCTACATTTTTTCCCTAAGATTTCTTTGCAACTCGGGCCTGTAGTTCAGAAGGCTAAGTGTCTTTGCATAACATATATGTTATGTATGTCAAAAGCTTTAGACAGAAAAACACTTCCTGAATTGACTGTCGTATATGCAGTGATACCGTTCTATTCACTGATAAAGTAAGTGCCATTCTCATATATGCAGAAAAGTTCTAGGACAGCAGGTACTTTGTTAAAGTCAACTGAATTTAAACGTACACATTCCTGACATGTGAATTTGAAATGTGAAAGATATTAACTGTTGTATTATTACTGACTAATATAGTGGGGGTGTTGATTGATGAGAAGCTCAACACGAGACAGCAATATGAACTTGCTGAAAGGCAGCTGTATGTGTCCTGGGCTGCATCTAAAACAATGTGGGCAGCAGGGTGAGGGAGGGAATTCTGCACCTCTGCTCTGCTCTGCTCTGCTGAGACCCCACCTGCAGTGCTGCATCCAGTTCTGGGGTCCCCAGCACAAAAGAGATTTTCTGGAACAAGTCATCCTGAGAAGGACTATGAAGATGATCAGAGGGCTGGAGGACATTTCCTATGAGGACAGATTGAGAGAATTGGGGTTGTTCAGCCAGGTGAAGGGAAGAGTCCAGGGAGAATTTACAGCAGCCTTCCTATCAATAGGGAAATGTACAAGAAAGATGAAGGAGGAGTTTTCACAAGGGTATGTAATGATGGACAAGAGATGATAGTTTAAACTGAAAGAAAATATAATTAGATTAGATATTAGGAAGAAATTTGCTGTATGAGTGTGATGAGGCACTGGAACAGGTTGGTCAGAGAAGCTATGGTTGCATCAGGCCAGGCTGGGTGGGCCTTTGACCAAGCTGGTCTAGTGGAAGATGCCCCTGCCCATGGCAGACAAGTTGACACGAGATGATCTTTAAGGCCCCATTGAACCTAAACCATTCTGTGAGTCCATGATCTAACACAGCAAGTTAGATATCAGGTGGGCTGTTCAATGTAGCTAACCAAAAAAGAAACTTTCAAAAATACTTTTGTATGCCAGTCTGTTTCGTGTTGTTATCTAATGTTAATATCGTTTTAAAAATTACTGATGAGTTATAAGTGTGCATTTTCTACATAAATGGGAAATTCACCATTTAGACATTTAAAATATTACTTCTGCATTCTTTGAAATTTGGAAATAGTTTTGAGTGTGTGATACACAGTTTGTCCTTATATAGGAGGAATATATGATTGACTATCCATGCCTAGTGTTCAATTGAAAAAAAAAAGTTAAAATTACATCTTTAATGACTTGATGCTTTGGAATTAAAAAAATATTTTTTATTCTCTTTTATAGAAAAATAATTTGGGTTCCTGTGGGCGTTTTTAAAATCTTTTTTCCAGCTTCAGTGTTATCAACAAACAAACAAAGAAATTCAAATGAATATAGACACTAATTATCAAATTTACATCAATTGCTTTCAGCAGACAAAGATAATTTTGATCACATCTGTGCTGAACACTTATGAAGAAACTTAAGAGATTGACAGGAAAGACAGAAAGCCAGAATGTAACCAATCATTTTTATAGCCTGAGTATTTTGCTGCCACAAAGAACAGATATATGTCTTCATTTTTGTTTGAGTATGCAAAATTTCTCTGCATAGATTAAAAAATTAGGACTACAGAATTCACTTTTTTTAACCCTTTATGATTTTGTGCTTGATGGTAGTATGGAGTTCTGAGAAGAAATTAAAAAAAAAAAACATAGTTCATTGATAAGTCTACATTACTTCCATGATATTCTTTATGTTCCTTAAGAATAAGCAAAAAAATGTTTGAGGAGTTTTTGTTTAATTTTCTAATAATTAGCTTGTTTTTCTTTTTAAGACTTTTTCTCTTGATCAGACATTGCTTGTGAACAGAAAATCAAATTGTTAAGCCAGTTTTCCTCTATTCTTTCTAAGTATTTTGACTATTTAAACTCAGCTTCCTGAAAACATTCACAAATCTGAGTAACTACAAATTAATTTAATTTTTTTTTCACATAATGTTTGGCTAGTGAAAAAACACCATGACTAATCAACCACTCTCACAACAGATTGACTCTACAGTGATAAGTACTATCTTACCATCATTGTCTCACACTGCACGTCGTTCGCTTTTACTTGATATATGTTCCAAGCATTTTCTGTTAGATTTCTAAACTCATTTTTCAGTATAGACAATATTCCTTTAACTAATAAATATACAGTTTTAAGGTCAAGTTTGAAATTTTACTTGGAGACCTTACTTATTTTTTCCAGGCCAGCTTTGTGCTTTAATCATCATTAGTGCATATTTAAAAAGAAATTAAGAGATTTGTGAAGAAATAAAGTTAACTGCTAAGATAAGTTACTAAATCTTTGCCAGAAACTAAAAAAAACCCCAAACAACTGAACAATTACAGCTGAGTGGAGTCAAACTTTTTGATCAAATTAATAATTTCATGGAAGTTGAAAGAACTAGAGTGCTTTGACACTTAATCACTGCTTTCCTAATTAAATTTAAATCAGGAAGAGGAATCCAGATTTCTCTCTTCTCAGGAAAATGTCCAACAAACCAGACAACTCTGATGTTATCTCTCTCATTTAGTAGTATATCTGTTACATTAAGCTGCTTAGAATGTGCTTTGATTCAACTAAATTTTCATTCCTTGGTAAAGATTTTTTTCTATAAAGCACCATCCATCTCACTCAAAGTACTTCTTAGCATATTATGGAATTGCACCCAGTTGATGGCTTCAGCTTCCTTTTCATCTTACCTGGTCCAAGAGCCAAGTCATCAAAACTAAAGCCCTGTTTTCTTGCATTACTGAGAATTTTACTGAATTGATTTGCATCTGATATTTTTTCCCTGTTGGTTCCATGGTCACATTATCTCTTCAGATCTTACCTTTTCTAATGTTGTATAATCACAAAACTCCCCATGTTTCTCTTTGAAATTTTGATTTATGTATTTTTATGAAGTGTGCTATGAAATTTTGTTTTGTTCTAGTTTATTCTTAAACTCTAATATTTTTATGTCATAGAAGACTAATGATGGTTGTAACAAATCTATGTTTGAACCCTTTTAAAATGTCAGTTGCTTAGTCAACTGAATGTTTTGGGTTTTTATTGATTTTCCATCAATAACACATGCTAAAATCCATTCCAAAGGCTTCATGGTAGCTGATCATGCCTCTTAGAACTCAATGCTGCACAAAACACAGTAACTAATATTCCCAGTATTTTTTCTCTTTTATGTCAGTGTTAAAAGTGATCCTTCAAAATTAAAAGTTTTCTGAGATTTAAAAAATGGACTGTTATCAATGTAATTAGAACTTAAAGAACTTTTAACATATTATTAATGACTAATATTACAGAGAAGCAAACATTGCAACCAAGCATTTACTTTTCCTTTCTTGGGTCAGTCAACAGAGTTTTGTTTGCATCATATTTTAATACATAGGGATATACATAGGAATATTGATGTTAAGTTTTAGTCACACTTCTTAGCACATCACAAAGGCTGGATATCATTGAAAGCAGTGAGAGGGTAAAAAAGACAAGAATACTTTGGATAGCCAGTCTTTAATTGCAATTTTAATTCCCACTCAGGTAAGAACTTAGATGCATATCTTTAAGCAGGCCAGGGAGGTCACTAGTTTCTTTGGTATTTGTCTTAGTTTCATTGATATTAATAGATCCTAAAGGCATTGTATATCAGCTCCAAAACTCCCTTGATGTTTGGTCCCATTGATTCCAGAGGAGGGCTCAGATCTTTGGGAAGCCAGAAACTTGCACTTTATTGGTAGGATGTTAAAGATAAGTGCTCTTTCATTGATTGAGATTAATCATACAGAAGCTTTATGGATTTTTCTATCTTTTGCAATTATACATAACAGTTTGAGATGGCCTTAAACCTAGGAGAATCCTACTGTAATCACCTACTACTATAAATGCTACTTATCACTAGCATTTAAACAAACACAAAACACTTCACAAAGCTCAAAATATTCTGTGTATTTCCCTTCAGAGGTGCAATGGGAATAGTGAAATACTTTTGTGATTTACATTGTACTTAAACTCTATCCTCACTGCTATATGCAAATCCACTTTAGAACACATATTTCAGCTGAATATTTAAGGGATTTTGAAAATTCATCCCTGTGGAGATGAAACTTACAGTCAGAACTAGACCTGAGTAAAAATATTTAATAAATGCAGGCAAATCCACCAGGTATAGTCCTTTCAAACAATTAGGGATTTTAGAAATTCATTTACATGCAATGTTTTGTTGATGTTGATAAGTCAATCAAATAAAAATTAATCTCAAAAGTGAATTGGCTCAATTCAATATACTTTTAATTAAAATGTGACAACAAAACTATTTAATATTTTATCAAATCATTTCAACTTTAAAACACAAATGGTATAAATGTTTAGTGCATTTTGTTTGCATGCAACCTAAAATGATTTTTAAATTATCCCTTTTCAGAGATATGTTAACTGCTAACAAATCAGAAATCATATTTCTTGCCCAGTTCTCAGTTTAAAGGTATGGCTTGTCCCAGGTCTGACTGAAAGCAGTAAAGAATGATCTCTGGCAGGCACCCACAATAGTCTATAAAATGTTAGTTATATTTTTATTATAACATATTATTCAATGTTAGTTAAAGTAAAGTAAAATAATATAGGTATTTATCACTTTTTTGTTCAATTTTTTTTTCATATGTAATTTCTGACAAACCAAAAGAAACATTCTAAAAGATTTTCTTGTTGGAACCAGAAGCTGGAGAGCAAAAGAGCTGCATAGGGCTAAAATGAGTAAAACTGACAATGGAAAATGACAATCCGTTTCCTGATATCCAGTGAAAATAATAGTGCTCTTATATGGGCAAAAGATAATTTTAGACTACAGCATTAATATTTAAATAAAAATGACTGGGCATTCCTGTCCACAGTTTCACAGCTGGTGACTTATTTTCATACATGAATTTGTCATTTCATGACACCCACTTATAGAATCTGACTTCTCTACCTACCACAGCACAGAATATACACAGGAATATTTTTTGCCAGAGTTTCACGTATTAAAACCAAATAAAAATATTGTGACCATAAAGATTTTGGTAGGGCAGAGAATTCCTACCTAGTTGATTCTACATTATGATAATTTCCATATAAAAGCAAAGAGATTGCTATTATCTAAATTACCATTTTGTATATATTCAATTGCTTCCACAGCCTTAAAAAGTAGAAGGATGTACTAATTTTTAGCACCTTTTAAAAATTAAATTCACCAACTGGAGCATGACTGGAGATTTGCCACAGACCACTGAAGCATTTAACAGGTATTCCACTAACCTTTCTGCTCCATCTGAACCTGAACAGCCTTTTCACAGCGCAATCAATGAAATGAGCCTGCCTATTCCTAATGACTGCTGCAGGGATACAAAGTTCTGAGTCCTGCAGCACTACAAATGCTAGAATATGTCAAGTTTTACCAGATCTCTTTGAAGACATTTGTGGTATACCATCACCTGAGGTTTTGCATTTCTTCCTGGTAAATTTTCTGCTGCAAAAAGGTATGGAGAATGAATGGTAAAAAGTAAATTATAATTAAAATCATGCACTAAATAGGTCAATGATGAATTTTAACATTTTAATTTTTATGATTTTTTTAAAAAGGGACTCTAAAAGGGTTGTAGAAAAACTTTTGAACCTTTGGATAGGAATTCTTTATACCTTTCCATTGATAGCAAGCTCAAAACACTTGTAACTAAAACCTCACTATTTTTTTTATTCTATACATAACAAGACAATTTTTTTACCTTCAGTTATGTTTACTTCTCTTCAATCATGTAAGATTTTTCCATGCACTTAGTTATTCAGACCTCCTTGAGGTTGATGATATAATTTTGAAGGGTTCAAGGGAAAGAGAACTTGGTCCTTTTATGAAGCAAAACAAGAATGAAGTAGAAGAATGAAGAATGCGTTTTCTTATTTGATAAAGTACTAGACATGAAATAGTAAAACACCACTAGTTAAAGATCTACATCTACATCAAGCTTCACAATCAATAGGATCATGCAGGGCAAGTCCAGAGGAGGGCCATGAAGATTAGCAGATGGCAGGAGCACCTCTCCTGTGTAGACAGGCTGAGAGCTGGGGTTGTTAATCCAGGAGAAGGGAAGAGTCCAGGGAGATCTTATAGCAGCCTCCCTGTAAGAAAGACATGCACCTGAAAGCAAGCCAACAAGAAAGCCAGAGAGGGACTTTTTACAAAGGCATGTAGTGGCAGGACAAGAGGTGAGAGCTTTAAACTGAGAGTAGGTTTAGTTCAGATATTAGGAAGAAATGTTTTGCTGTAAGGGTGATTGAGGCTCTGAAAGTTCTTGGAACAGACTGCCCAGAGAAGTTGTTGCTGGCCCATCCCTGGAAGTGTTCAAGGTCAATTTGGATACAGCATTGGGCAACCTGGTCAAATTTGGTCATGGAAGGTGTCCCTGCCTGTGCCAGGGAGATTGGAACTAGATTATCTTTTAAGTCCCTTTGAACCCGAACCATTCTATGATTCTATGATTTAACACTGAGATTGATAATTTGTACTGATTAATCCATACCACCCTGGGTAATAATTTAGAAAGATATGCAGTAACAGTAGTAGAAAACTTTTTACATAAACTTTATTCCTTAGACAGCAAGGAGGAAAAGTTAGTACAGAAAAACTGAGCTACATATTTCTAGTAATTTTTAAATTTATTTTATATTTCATAAAGTCCAGGACATTTAAAATTTGACGTGTTTATTTTTACATCTTTAAAAATTGTGCTATTGACATTTTAAAACAGGAACAAAGTTCCAAGGCATAGTAATACTCATAAATATTAAATCATCAATACAAACACAAAAATATAAAGAAAAACAGTAATGAATACCTGATGTTAAACCATTACATAACTTTTGTCAGTTTTTCAAGGGTAGCTAAATAATTTTTCAAGTTTAATTCAGTCAGTATGACTTTGTTTCTCAATGATTAGTCATTTTTAAAATTGGAGTTTACATCAATGACAAATAATTGAACATGTTCTAGAAATTAATCACAATATCTTACCATTCAAAAGAATCAGCAGATCACTTAGCCCAGTTGTTTTCACACAGTTTGATGTCAGAATTACTGAGGTAAATTGTTTCTACACGTCTTTTTTAGGCTTTTAAAGCATTAGACCATTTTTCACTGTCTCCATCATATCTTGTTTTCTGACCATTGTTAACTTGCACAGTGGTCCCACAGGATCCATGACCTAGTTCGCAGCTTGAAAGAACCCAAATAAACACAGGCAGCTCCTCAAAATTGGGACGGTTCCTACTTAGAGCATCACACAAAACATCTGCACCACTGGACTTATGCATGCACAGAGTACAGAGATTTATAAGCTGTGAGACCTAACTCACCATCCATGAGTGTAAGTTGTGCTCAGGGTCGTCAACAGAAGGTCACTTGTGACATTTATTTGTGGTTCCCAGCTCTGCTCCACTTCTGTTTGTAGAAGCAGCAGCCACAGGTGAGTTCTGTGACCCAAAAGAAAGATAAATTAATGTCTCTGAGACTTTGGCACAATGAGCCAAAATTTCCAAAAGGAACATGTTTTATCTAGTTCTTAATTCTTACTTTGAGTATTTACCATATTCTTAAAAAAATAAGAAAAAAATAGGGAAAAAAAAAATAAACAGTCATATTATGAATGCTGTTATTTTGTTTTTTTCCTGGTATCCACTGCACAAGTCAGTAAGTTAATAAATACCATCCTGATGTGTTCTGATACACCACTGTGGTATTTTTTAGTTATATAACTTCTTAGCTTGGCTATCTTTGGAAACTCCCATCTAGATATTTGCTAACTAGTGTTCACTCTTGTGCCCTTTTGCTGAAATTCAAAACATAAGAAAGAGAATTTTATTTTTTATATTTTAATTTATTTTTTTTTATATTTTAAAATTAAATTATTTGGGATTGGGAAGTAAAGGACAAAACAATAAGAAGTTGCTAGCATGTCTAAAAGGTGAGCCAGCGGCCATGTATTTGTGCAAATGTACCAGGTTTGGAAAGGTGGATTTTTATTATGCAGATTAATTATTACATGGATAATTTGGAAGAGGGGGGGAATAGACTTTATGTTTTCCAAGTGAGAGCAGCTCTAGCAGAGGTTGTGGCATTGCATGAACTAAGCCCTGTGCAAACTGAAACATCACAGTGCACAGCTAACAGCAAGTCCAGCATGAATTTATCCTGTCCGCTATCCATTGCTCCAACAAATTAAGCTTGTGTTGTAATACAGTGTGCATTATCTATTTCCTCAGTATAGCCGAAAGCTTTTTTTAGTTTTCTGTGAGTTTTCTGCTACATGACTTTGTTGAACACATAGGGGTTCACACATGAATATTGCCTTGTCCTTTTCATACTTTTTACAATTTCTCTAATTCTTGGTTTTAATTTTGCTTTTGACTTCCTATAAGAATTGTTAGCTCAAAAATTCTTGAAGAACAATAATCGCAATGGAGCCCAATCCTCTTCAACAGAAGAGTTCCCTACAATTTAACTTCCAAACTTGCCTCTTATTCCAAAGTTTGATTGAACAAGTTTCACTTCCTCTTTCAGAACATTGTGCTTTACAGTTTTTAATTGAATGTTTAGCCTAATTTTACTTCTGTTCCATCACTTCATTCTTCATTGATATAACTTCTGTTCTAGCCCTTAATTGTGCTCTTTTGTGATTCTTGACACAAATCCATGCTCTCATTTGATATTTCCATCTTCCTAATGCACAAACACTTATGATATATCAGTCTAAATCACAATTTTGTGAAGATTTAAATGCATTTTTTCTTAGCAATTTTTTTTTTGTCCTTAAAACACCTCAATAATTTTTTTTGTGTTCTTTAATTTCCCTGTAATTTGGATTAGTAGAATTGAACTCCACATATTTATCTCCCTGTACTTTGATGGTTAGTCACCTTTACTCTATTAATATTAGGATATTCTAAAGTATAAACTGAAATTTAAAAGGCAAAGCAAATTTTTGCATGCACAGATGTAAATATTTTCTCTATACATCAGACTTCTCAGTTTCCCAACTGCGTAACAGTCCAACACATTTGTACTTTGAAATATCAAGCAACAAAGCTTTCTTTTACTTTGGGGACAGTGGGCTTCATCACCACAATTTACAATTTGAAAATACTTTTTGTTCTATCTTAATAAAGACATACCATGGCCTACATTTGCAAGAGCGCAGTGCAACAGTAGCATATTTCCATGTACATATATTTTTCTTCGAACACTTAGACAAACTGTTTATTTGTGGTTTACTTGTAGCGTGCAAAGAAGCCTGCAGTGGGTTTTCACTATATAGTCTGAGTCTTGCAGAAAGAAAGAAAACTTGGTGTTACCTGGAATGAGGATGGAAAGGGGAAGATGGCAACTGTGAATTCCTCTGAGAGGTAGTGACCACTTTACCTGTTTTTCCAAATTTTAACACCTAAATTTTCCTCTGTACATGGATTTGACTAGAATTAGATTTGAGAGACAAGAAAGCCCAGGGCAAAATTGGAGTAGAGCTGTAAACGGACTCTCAAGGGAAATGAAAGTGTATAAAAATTCTCTGTGCTGAGGATTTCTAGTGGTGAAGAGATGCATTCCTTGACTGTGAGTTATATTTGAATTAAGGCTGAGAGAAACAAAATTTTAGAGATGTTGTCATAAGGATCTGGGAAACATTTTTCCAGGCTAGCCAGGACTGATATTTAGGTTATCTTCTGAGGAATAATTTATCTCTGGAGAAAGTGGGTGCCCTGGCCCGTGGTTCAGCCAAGCTTTATTGCCTGGGTTAAGTTGGACAGTCTGGAGTTATGGTAGGAAGGGGCTGGGACAAGTCTTCCAAAGCAATCTAAGGCTTGATGCTTGTGTCTGGCAGAAGATTTGCCTCTTGCCTTGGGGATCAAGGGATCGAGCACCAGAAATTTTATCACCTCATCCCTATCTTCCCTTCCCTCCACCTCTCCTGAAGGTGACACACAGCAGCTGCACAATCAATGGCAGGAACTGTTAGACTGAGGTTCAGGTTACAGCTTGCTGCACCGTGTACAACTTTCCACTTGCATATTTCTTACTCACACTTAAAAGACATAGCAGACATCTTGTCCATTCATGGACCTGTATGGCAACTCTCAACTCAGATTCTGCTGGAGGTGCTCAAGTTCTCAGATTAGTCATGTTCCAGCTTGGGCTGACCCTGAAAAGGAGCAAGAAGGTGACAGCAATAAGGCCTTTTAAAAGGCTGTAGCATTTTTTTCCCATTTTTCTAGTATACAATGATGTAATGACTAGAATTCATTGTGTTGGCAGTATCCTGATAATAAACAGCTTCAATTCTTCTTTTATGTTTCAGTTTTCTTTTTATATTGTTTTATATCTTCTTTATATTATAAGAGCATGTATACACATGAATCCACAAACATCTACTGCCAAAATATGCTCAACCTAAGATGCATTAAAATTACAACTGTCAATAGGTATTTAAATTCTCCCATACTTAAGTTCAGATTCTTTCACTGAGCTGAAACTGTGAAGAACATTTTTCTTTTGATGGTGTTAAATATAACAGAAATTTAAAAATAATTAAGTGGTGCTCTGTAGCACTTCTTAGCAGAATATGGTGAAATATTTTTCTTCTCTTTCCGAAATGTCAGAAATAACACTCACGACAGCTGCAAGAAGAGTTCAGTAAATTAATTGTTTGTATAGTATAACAGGAATCCTAAGAGGGCAAAAATATTTAACCTTAGCTTTGACTGGAATGGTGTTGGGGTTTTTGTTTGTTTGTGGTTTTGGTTTTTTACTTTAAGACGTTTAGATAAGCTGGAGTAATATTCTCAAAATGAAAAGTTTGTTTCTAAAGACACCAGATCTTATTCACTCTTTGCTCCTAATCAATTCTCAAAGGTTAAAGGGCTTTCTAACACAATGCAATAAAATTAAAAGCAAACACAAATCTATCAGTCCTGCTAAACGTTGTATTTATAGGTGTTAATGAATTTATTCTTTTTTTCCCAGCATAAAATGCATCTTTTCAGAGCTTGGTTATGATTCTCTAATTAGGAATTCACAAATGTGCCATGTAAATGTACATAATTTATTCTCATCATTTTGAAGGTCTGGGAATTTTGCCAGTGAATGAAACATTGTGTTCCATAGGAACAACGAAATGAATACTTCCATGTCTGATATGAGAGATTCATTCCTTAAACTGACATAGTCATAAATCTAAATTAGAGCAAACTGTGCAGTCAGGTTAATATCTAATCACTCTTTCAGCTTGGGACTTCAGAGGCTTGAAATGTTGATTACTTAATAAGGCAAAGAAAAGCCAAACCTTTAAAGGCAGATATGAATGAGCTTTGTTGTCAACCTACTTTCCTCTTTGGAAAACAGAAGCTGGTGTTGCCACTAATCTCTGCTTTTTTATGTGTTCCAGAAGGCACGTTTGGGACTTTGATGACTTAAGGGGGTTTTTGTCACATTAGAGCTGCCAACAGCTGCCTTAGTGCAGAGCCAGGGAATAAGGCAGACGCACTACCAGATGGAAGAGTAATCTCAAGGGGATTGACCTTACAAGAAAAATAAAAACATAAAAAAAACCAAAAAAAGGGAGAAAAGAGAGAAAAGAGAGAAAAGAGAGAAGTGTCTCAATATCTCTGGCTTCTGGCAGTATGACCAGAGCATCATGAGACTGTGTCCTTCCAAAAAATCCCATCAAGGTTCTGCATACACTTCAATAGCAATAAGCCCATGTCACAGGCTGTGTTCATTTTTACCTGGAGAATGACAGTATGTCACTCTTCATTATTTAATGGTGACAGAAAAAGCAGTGAGAGTATAATCTGGAGCTCTGGCTTCTCTCACTTCTCCGTTCTTCTGTTTCACATATGCTGTAACAAATTGGCTTTCTGTGCTATGCCCCAAATGCTTAATGTAAAATAGAATCAAACTTGAGAAACTGAAGAGGAGACAATGATGCCACGCTCAGGGGCTCATATTTTACCATTATCTTAGTATTTGTGACCTCCTTAAAACTGAAGAGTTTCTTGTACAAACTCTAGAAGCCAAGTAGGTAAAAATATGGAAATCTGGCTTTAATCTGTCAGGGAATGCAAACATATCAGAGATACATTAAAAGTTGTCCTGCCCACTATAATTTAAAATAAACGCTTGCTCTGCTGATCTTCCCACTATGCAATAATTTGCGCTTAAAATTTTCACTATCATCCCTCTGCAATGGGTCCATGGATATAAAACTAACAGCATGGTTTTGTTGGATAAATTAGTGCACATTGAAACATGTAATGAAATCCACCGAAAAAGATGCATTTTTTCTTTATTTTTTTTTTCTGAGAGATAATGTAGTTGATATTCTGAGATATTTTAGAAAACACCTTTAAGAAAAGACATTAAAAATGTGGAGAAGGAAAGGCCTTTTCCCCTCTCAGAATCTGAAAGTTCAGGGTAGACTTTTCAATCATTTCTTTCTGATTAACATATTCTTAGTTAGACTTAATTCTAAAAAATACTCCCTCTTGAATATATTTTTATGGAATTTTGAAATTCATAGAAAATACATTAATATCCCTGGAAGTGTTCAAGACACAACTGGGGGAAAGCCTCTCCCAGCACCTGTGTAAAGGTGGGGATTTTAGAAGATGAGAGAAAGATGATGTTTCTCAACCATGGGAAGGATAAATTTGAACAATTAGGTCTTCTGACTGAAAATAAGAAATTTAGCTTAATGTTATCTTGGCACGTAGGACAGCCATTGATTTGAAAATTTATCATTCATATCCTATATTTTACTAGAATGCCTGAACTTTTTTTTTTTTTTTTTTTTTTTTTTTGCTTCCTACAGGACAGNTTTTTTTTTTTTTTTTTTGCATGTCATAGAAATACTTTTGACATACCTTACACCTTTTACTTCAACTTGTCCTTTTGGCTCTTGGGTTGATTAAACTCTATGTATTTTTCATCTTAAAAAGGAATCCAGTCACCATTTGAAAATTTAAGTTCAAAGCCCAGTGGATAAGATACGAGGATCTCTTCCACCTAGCCTGGTGGTATTTAAATTTTACTTTGACACATCCAAAGTATTCCGGCTAATTGAAATATCACCCTGTGCTAGATGGTGCAAAATATTTAACAGTAGTTATTTTTCTAATGAACTTACATCTAAAGAGAATTTTAGAAGTAAATGAAATAAAAATAAAATATAAGAAAATGAAAAAAAAAATATTAAGAGAGAAAGAAAGAGAAAGAGAAAGAGAGAGAGAAAGAGAAAGAGAAAGAGAAAGAGAAAGAGAAAGAGAAAGAGAAAGAGAAAGAGAAAGAGAAAGAGAAAGAGAAAGAGAAAGAGAAAGAGAAAGAGAAAGAGAAAAAAATTAAACCATACAATTCTATTTGGTCATTTTTATGTTTCTTTTTTCTCTCTGTTTGTTTCAAATCACTAATTAAAACCATTTCCCTACCAATAGGCCAGAAGAGGAATTTAGTTCTTGGGCTATATCTTGAACATCTTGAGACAGATGGTGGAGGAGAAGTCAATAGGAACCATGATTGGGCACCACTCGTCTCCCATAACACAAAGGAGATGCTGACAGCCCAATGTGCCTGAGGACTGAGCTTGTTGATAGAGTCAAAATCCTGCATGAGGTCAGCATCGCAATCTCAGACAGAACCAATGCATACCCAACATAGAAGACCCATGCTAGAAGGAATTGTGTCATTTCTAAGCCACTAGATAGAGGTTGCTGGTGTATTTAAACACCCAGTTCAACATAATGCCACAATACAACTGTGATTCAACAAAGTCAGGGATGTAAGAAACTACCAGAAGTGTAATAAAGGTCCTGAAAGGTAAAAATTGAAAAAACCCAAAACATTGGCAAAGACTGTCAATGAAATAACATCAACTTGATAAGTACCTTGTAAAGCTAATATTCTAGCAGTTCAGGAGAATGATTTTATGCTCTGTATTCACTGCACCTGATACAGACTTTCTTCTCTCAGCCGAAGAGAGCAGACAAAGCTGTAAGAGAATTCAAATGGCTCTCCTTGCATGAGCACAAACGTTTTTTGACATCCAGATTTTCCTCAGTTGCTGCTAATTTTGGTCCTAATTGGACATATTTCTAAATAATTTGATTTTTTGAATAACCCAAACTTCTACCATTTAAAAATACATTGTGAAAAGGAATGCATAATTACCTAACTTAGTATTAACACTGTTTTCTGAAAATTTACAGTTAAAAAGTTTACAAATAAAAACAAAAATTGAATGAATAAATAAATTAAACAATAAAAATTACATTGCATCCCATCACTTGATATAAAAAAAAGTATCTGTGAAACAAAAATGTTGAAACAATCACTTGATTGTTTTCCATAGGAGTGAACTGCATATTTAAATCTCTTTTATCTCTAGTTTAGATGTCTAGCCTAATGAACAAATAAAATGTTAAAAAAATTAAAATAGAAAGTGTACTCATTATCAAGCAGACATAACTATTTGTGTATTCTCTTCTGACTCCAGTAGATTAACTGATGTCACTGCAGTAGAATAAATATAAATTATTGTAATCTGAGAAGACTTATAAATGCAACATCCCCGAGCTGTAAAAATGCCATGGTATCTGTGTGATCTGTTTGTGCACAAATATCTTGGATGCTGCAATATTAATATGTCTCAGAGACCCCTCTTGTCAAAAAGATCAGATATGTGGTACTGTCTGGTAAAAAGCCAGCAAAAAGATTGTTTATGTTTTCCAATTTAATTGCTTGTAATACTGAATCAATATTAATCATACTAGCTGGCAAATAGGTAAGTGAAATCACGAAGGTCTACAGTAGAAACAGCAATATAGCATTAAATTCATAGAGCTGCAAGCTTGACAGCAGTGATTGTATATTTGAAAATCCATTTTGCTTCCTTGCATATGCATATGGTTACAGCTTGCTTTTCAAATAAATCTGATCAACATTTTGTGGTATTTGAACATTTTCCCATCTGGTGGATTGTTCATAAAACTCATTTTCCCTGATTTAGTGAGGCAAGGAACACACCAGACTGAATGGTTTTAGATTTGTATTTGGAACTTCTGGGTTTTTGCAATCCCTCATATGTCCCATAATACATTTCTAATTTTCCAACAGATTAATTTATGTTTTAAAGCTAATAAGCCAGGTGTCATGGTACTTAACTATTCTTTGCTGTATTATGATATTTTATGTGAAGGCTCATGCTCACTGGGTCTCTGTGTATTTTATACCAAAAGAAGAAATTAATGTAACTTTTAGAGGCATTTTACTTCTTTACCATAACGCTCAATCTTCTAAAATGAGTCTGACTATCCCCAAAAGTATTAATTACTCCACATGTAGCTCTTGCTTGCATGGCACAAAATACTGCTTGCAACTCTAATGATCCAAATTAAGTAATATTTTTTTTTAATTAAATTAAGGCATTAGTATTTCCTGTACTGATTTTTACTTTAACAGTCTTATGGTTTAATGGTGCTCAAAAGCTGGCACAGTACAGCAATTAAGGCAACATGGCAATATCTAAGTATGTATCTCAACAACACACCTGTGGTAAGTTGCAAACACCCCTCTTTCTGATCACTAGAAAGTATGATAACACTGTGTGCAGAAAACAGATATTTAGTGTTCAGTTCAAACCCTAAATTTATCCCTTAGTTTGTAGAAAAGAGAGAAAAAGATGAAACTTATAATCTTGAAATATCCACATCTACACAGTACATGTTTCTTCTTCTGATGCTTGATCCAAAATATTTTCTTTAGTCTGTGACTAGTCAGCCTGAGCTGACAAAGTGTTTCCTGTCATTGCTTTTGTCCTCAGTCAGTATTGTTCTTTCCACTAATGTGGTATATTTCTGAATTTCTTCTTGGCTTGACACTATACAAGACTGACAGTGCTGTCCATCCTGCCAACATCCTACATGGCACTCAGTGATTAGAGCAGATCCAAACAGATATTAGTGTCCCTCATTGGATGGCCTACACTAGGTGCCACCTTTGCATTATTAAAACATCCATCATGATAGAACCCTGGTGGTGTGCAGGATTCTGCTAAAGCAAATGCAGTAAAATGAACTTCTCTGTTAAACCGATAGAAAATATGCTAAGTTTCAGCATTCTCCTGTTGCTTCTTCAGCTATTACTCAATTATTTTACAGAATTTAAAATGCTTTCCTTATTATGTTATGCAGTATTTAAAACCATCCTCCAATAATGCTGGTAATATTTTCTTTTAAGAACCATCACTGTCACACATATCCAGTTACTGTACATCTGTTCTGCGCAAAACACTTCAACATTTTAATAGGAAAAATCTCCCTCGTATTTTTAGCAAATGTTCTCTTACTTATTTCTCTCTGGATAAATTAATATCACTGGTTTTCCGTATTTTCATTGAGTATGCCTTTGACTTTGTTCATGCAGCAAGCCCCAGCAGGTTGGATGTAGGGTACAGAAGCCTCACAGAATTATAAACGCTTTTGAATTAAAGTTTCTTCCTCAATTGAAAGCTCTTGATATATTTAGGGGGTTTTGATAAAAAGTATGACAGATATCGCCCCACGGTTTTGAATGAAAGTGATAAAGGCAACTCTGTCCTCTGTTAATCTGATTGTTGATGGGTTGTATAAAATGTGGTGTGAACATAAAACAGATTGAGCTTCACAGATATTGCAGCTGGGAGAGAGACATAACAAGTATATTACATACAAGCTGCTGTGTCAGACACTGTTTCTCAGATCAAGCAACCTGGACATGCACTCCACAAGAATTATAAATACCTAGGGGATTTAAAGGATTAAAGCATTGATATGTATGGATGCCCTGAAGACTAAGATATGAGGCAGGTTTCAAACTAGTCTTCTGTGTCACTTGGGCACATGCATGTAAGTAATATTTTAGATATCAAGAGCCTGTATCTATCCCAAAATCTGATTTTTAGGCCATTTAAACTTCTTGAAACTATTAATTTGAAAATTGTAATCTATCGTATCATTATTTTCGTTCCATAGCAACTCTGTGTTCTATTTAAGCACCATTTTATTTTTCCAAACTTTATTAGGCTGGTGATTGTAGGAAATGTTTAGCTGGAGAACAGTTGAAGGACAGCTACCCTTACATCTTAAATCTTGCTTATGAGGCAAGATAAAGCTTTAAAGAAGAGAAATAAATCCAAAAAAAGGCAATAAAAGGTAATTTAATTAGAGACCTGGCAACAAAAGTATGGTTTTTATAGCATCATCTCTTGATAAGTACTCTTTCACCTTTCTCTGCATCAGACCTTGCCTGTTTTACATCCAAGAATTTCTTGGCATCACTGAGCAAAAACCTCACACATTTAATATAGACTAAGGGTGAAGGTAGTTTAGCAAGATTAAGTATTAGCACATCAAAACCACTTGGAGTATATTTCTTCCATTCATAAAGCAAATGAATGCAGGTAGTCATTATAGAAACAGGTATATTAAAACAGAATCAAGGCCATACATCAAACTTCACTGCAAATCTCAGGGAACATACTTTTGCAATATTATATCACTTGACCTTCAGCTCCAAGTATCCATTAGACATTTCTAGCTGTCATTCATTCTAAATTAGTAAAGTATACAAAGTGATTTACCCTTTTGAATTGATATGGTCTGGATCATCACCAAAAACATATGACTATTTCATTGAGTGTCTAATCCACTTTTCCTTGATAATGACTCTGTACTTAGTTTTCACATTATTTTTTCCAAGATTTCCACAAAGTACTTTAAAGTACTTCCTCTCTGCATAGAGGGAAAGGTTAGTTTTCACTTGAGAGATACTGTACATACAAACTAGACAGGCAGTTAGGTTCTACTGATGAAAGCTATTTTTTTCTTCAGACATTTTTAGAAGTTCTTATAGCATATGACCAAGGGAGTTTGTTCAAGTACTATGAGCTATGAAATTCTTTCAGAGCAGCTGGTGATAGGTAGATGTCTAGCAAGGAATAAATGCACCCTGTTCACTTCTCCATCATTTGCCTTATCAGGTAGTTTAGAAGAAAACAGATTATTTATCCTTATTTTAGGGAGTTACAGCCTCAAATCGCCAATTAAATTGATTTTTTTGGCATACAGGGATCTTTTGGTGGCTAAAAAAGCAATATCCAAGTCTTCCAAAGGAATGTTGTTTCCATACACTTAGAAATGAAGCATAGGTTGTGTCTAATAGTTCTGTGGGATAAAACCAAACACTTAGCGCAGACAGCCATCTCTGTTCTTAGCCCAATGGTCCAGAAACCCTTTCATTTTAATCAGTGCTGCTAGTGATCCTAGTCTCTTCCCCTTCCCAGTCCTCCTTATGGCCACAAATCCTAACACCCCTATTATAGCCTTTTGTTTGGCATTTTTCCACTTTCAATTAATCCAAAAAATGTTATTATCAAATCAATGACGTCTAATGTGGCCATATTCACTTTGGAGTTGGCCATTAGCTGAGTAGGCCAATTACCTCATTCATTGTCAACATTCAAAACTGTGAAAAAACTCCTCAAAGTTCTCGTCCACAAGACCTTTGAAAATGAATCATAACATTTTTATCAAATCCATATTACATGTGACTCTTATTCTTCAATTTAATGACCCTGAAAGGCTTCTAATTTCTGAAAAAGTCAGTTATATAATCACTATCTTAATGACACACAAGAGATTCCTTTCTTTCTAGTTTAGGGCTGAACCCATGGGAATATAAATCTCAATCATAATAATAAAGCAACCATAAAATGTTCAGTGCTGTACTGTTTTAAGAAGCAGACCCAAACTGACATTCTTCATGTCCTTCTGGATAATTATCTCTCTAGAACAAGTATTCCATGTCTCCACAGTATGAGAGCAAAAATATGTATCTGTGGACATGTAGGGTGAGCATAGAGACATTATCATTAATTACTTTTGAACAGCAGTGAAAGTGCTTCAAGGTTGTTTGTTGCCTGCAGACTTGTCAGTTTCTCCATGCAATGCATCACAAGGGAGAGATTTTTGAAGAAATACCAGCATTCAAAAAAAAAAAATCAATAT
Organism: Rhabdornis inornatus; assembly: GCA_013397075.1. Lineage (NCBI taxonomy): Eukaryota > Metazoa > Chordata > Aves > Passeriformes > Rhabdornithidae > Rhabdornis > Rhabdornis inornatus. Next base: position 30,657 of record VWZS01003373.1, on the reverse strand, counting down.
GATGTATGACTCTAATCTCAGCTTTGCAGATGTTAATGCTTCTGCTTTTGACAGTAAAAGAGGAAAAAAAAGATAAAGGATAGCTAAAAAAGGCAAATCTGGTCAGTTCATAGTGTAAAAGTAATATTTGTGTTAAAGAAAAAGAGTTACATAAATTGGGCAGATGGAGTGCTTTGCACACCCCATCCCACCCCACCCCACTTCACCTCCACCCCCCAAAACAGATATTGCAAATCTGAAAATTTTCACATTATGTCAAACCGTTTCTAGGCTTCTGCACATAGTCCAAAAGGTTTGTCATACGTGATACTTCCAAAAGGCTAAATACAATAAAAATGCCTTCCATAAAATACTAGACGCAATACTACCCTCTGAGGATATAATTTCAGTTTATGCCCATCGGAGGCAAGCCTGCTCTTATAACATAATGATTTTGAAATCTGCTTATATAATTAAAGAAATGTATTTTGAATTATGGAAATAATTTGGGCGTCTTAAGTTTATTTTAGAATAAAAATGTCTAACTCTTTTGTTTTGTTCACTATTTTAAGCAAATCGTGAACATGTGCATGTGCTAACATGGATATGTGCTGCATTGAAGCGAGACCATTCATGTTTTTCAAAATGTTACAAATTAGCAGGGCAAAGTTCTATCCCTTGTCTTTAATTGGGTCAAGATCTCCACTGTGGAAAGGGAAATAAAATGCAAAGGATATAATAAATACATTAAAAATGACAAATCACTATAGTACCTACTTACTTAAAATAGAAAATGACAGACTACTAGTGTTCTTTCTGAAGGAAAAGGTTAGAGGAGAAATATAACACATGCATTGAGTAAGCAGGCAGAACGATGGAAAGTCTCTGTCGCTTTGTTAAATGAATATAAAATTAAAAATTTGTTGAGTAAGAAAAAGCAAAATAATTCTATATTCATGCACTACCGGAGACTTCTGAATGATATTTGTACCTATATCAAATGTGGGCAGTTGTTTGACTTATTTTTCATGTTGAATGAATCTACAGTGTGAGAAAATTTTTTCACCTACTCAACCCCAAACTGAAGGCATTTCATCATGTAGACAAACATTCAGTGGACACTCAAACTCCCAAGTGTGTAAAATGCAGAAGCTGAGTTGGATTTCAATGCTTTGTACATTTTGGAAATATTGTGCACACCTTAGACATCTCTCTTAGTATCATTCCAGAGGTGATTTACAAAACAAACTGCTTTGCTGCTGAAAATGTGGTTGAAAGATAAAACTGTAAGTTAATGCCTGTAATAATTGGACTTTGATAATTTTCTACTGATAAGGAATCTGGGATCAGCAGTTGATATTTCAAATTATATATTATATAATTATATAATTATAATATTACATAAAATTATATGTTATATAATTATCTTTAGCTTTTCTATCAAGTTGTACTCCAGCATCCTCTAAAATATGTGAGAACTTTCCACCCATGTGACAGACATGGAAGCCATTCTCTGTCTGAGCGCATACTTGCTAGAAATTTTTAAATTTATTTTTTAACCTTGCAAAGGGTATACAGACCTTGGTAATGTGAAATGGACCCCTTTATGTCACCAGAACCTAGGCAATCCTTAAAAACGATTTAACATAGCTCGTCTTTTACACTAACTCCTCATCTTTGCCTAACTGATTTTGCTTCTGCTTTTAGCTGTATCAAACACAGGGGAAAATAGGATTTTGACAGATTGAGTAACATTGTAAGAAGCCAGGGTGTTACTGTTAAAGCTTAAACAGAGTGGAAAGGGAATAAGGTTAAAGGCAACTACGAAGGATTTACACATTAAATAAGCCTTACTACAACAGCTTGTGCTTTCCACATATAGTTTAGTGCCAAAAAAATCACGTGTGCATGCTGCAGGTACAGGTAAAGCCAGACACTCAAAAGCATGAGGGTATTTCTGAAAACTTGACTGCAATACTGCTACCCCACAACATATTTCCACATTTTGATGTACTTTCCTACTCATCTTCAGGAAGGTACAAACTGTTCACAGTTTGTACATGGAATCAGAATCAGAATTCAGTCACCAGGAAACAGAAAACTGTTGTGGCCCAAGAGGCTGCATTCCCGTAGAGCTACAAACTTCCTAAGAGAGCTTGTACAGCAGCGAAGGTCCATGTTCAACCTCATTTAATTTTGGGTTGCTGACTGCAGGGTTCTGTAACTGAAGGCTGCTGTTATTGTCAGCAAAAGGAAACAGGAGCTCCAAGAGCACTGTTTGAACCACCAGCTAAAGACAGAGATTACAGCTGTTGTGCTGTCGTGATTTAGCCCCAACCAGCAGTCAAGCCCCACACAGATGCTTCCTCACTCCCACACCAGCAGGACCAGGGAGAGAATCAGAAGGGAAAGTGATAGAAAACTTGTGGATTGAGATAAAGACAGTTTAATAGGGAAAGGAAAAGCCACACATACACAGGGAAAGCAAAACAAGGAATTAATTCACTGCTTCCCATGGGCAGGCAGGTGTCCATCCATCTCCAGGAGAGCACGGCCCTCTCACATGGTTAACTTCACCTCAGACAAAACCAGCACAACTTTTAACGTAGGTGAAGATGTATCTATGCCTTAAAACTCAGTCATCTCACTGGTGAGTTTATGGACCACATCAAGCTCCAGAGTTTCCAGTGGAATGCAGAGGTTCTGTCAGGGAGTCCCAAAAAAAGTAGTGCCTTAAGAGTGGAGATGCACAACATCCCAGCTTCTGGAAAAAGAAGGTTGATAAAGCAGAAGACAGAAAACACCTCACACACACATATGACCTGAAAGAAATGAATCGTATTCTTTCCCTACCTCAAGCAACTTACCAGGGCTGCAGAGGAGTGCCTCCTATTTGTACTGTAAATATTTTGAATCCTCTCATAAAATTAAACTAGGTTTTCTGCTGGAAAAGTTAGGAAGACCCTTTTCTTTTATTTCAAAACATACCTAAAATACAATGAAGTGTAAATAGATGTCCCTCTGTATTTAGTAGTTTTGTAATTATAATACTCCACCAAGTCCACCAAGATATGAAGACCTAGAAGTCACATTTTCCATTTCCTGGGTTGAGGATTTAAATCTCAGTCTCCGTCCTTTTAAGAAAGTTCCTAAATCAAGTGCAATCTCTGTTGATTGGGAAAAAAGATCACACAAAGTAACTTAACTTTTGCTATGAAGCTGATCCACATTCACTGGATTATTTAGACATTTGGAGGAAAAGAGTGATAAAGCTAGAACAAGAAATAATGTGATTCTTTAGCCTGATGGACATACATCTCTCTTGAGACAGTGGAACTGCAGATTATGGTCCCTGCTCTTACATAATGAGTTATTGGAGCATGTCACATTTCAGCCAGAAAACTCACAAAGACAGCAGGACATTTTATTAGGAAGGAGAAAAAAAAGTTTAATCTCTCAAAGTGCAACATCTGGTGACTATTGCTTATATTTTCTGATGTTGGATTAATATCATCACACATTCAATATGGGCGCATTTGAGCTGTAATCTAATTAGATATTGAAAGTATTCTGGTGCCACTTAGCCAAAATACCAAAATATTGTTTTTGTTTGCAGTCATAAACTGCTGCGTTTACTGATACTGTGTCATTGTACCAATCTTTCCTTCACCAAGGTCTCATCATTCTGCAGCAAGCAGCAGGAGGGCACTAATCCTCTGCAATAGCACTTCAATTTTCTCATTACAAAAATTGGCTCCATTTTCCTGGCGTAGGCAAACCCAGTGTCGCTCAGACCTTAGGGGCCACAGATTTGGAGCAGAGAGAGCAGAAGAAGCGCCAACTGCAACAGCAGTTAGATATTGTAGCAACAGCTGTCTGGTTGTGTATGCTCCTCCTGGATATCAGTTTAAATGCTCCAGCTCAGTCAGCATGAGGTGTTTGCCCCTCTACACATTACAGAGCCAAGTAAGAGTAGGATGATCTTTAGAATGAAGCAACAAGCAATGTCATAACATCTCAGTAGATTGTTAGCATCTTCATATATTCTCAAAAGCACTGAAAGAGCAATCAGAGTAATGATAAAACAGTAGCAATATGGGTACAAAATTATAAACCAAAATCATCTTAAAATCACACCTTTTAGTTGTAACAAGCATGTCACTGATTTTAAGTTTCATAGCATATCTGAGAGGAAAGCATATTTCACTAGTCTGACTGTGACAATGAGAAAACTGAAACAGAGAAGTCCATCTTTTATAAGCAATTAAATGGCACAAAGAGAAAGAGCAGCAAAGTCTCTTAACTTACAGATTTGTGCTCAAGCCACTGGTCTATTCAAGGAACTGGATGGGTAATTTATTCCTTGATTTATACAACTTCATTTATTCCACTGCACTATTCACACACAGCTTTGTGTGTTAATTATGAAAGAAATTAAAACCAAGAATTCCTATTAAATTGCTAATTAAATTTGTGTAAGTCTAGGAAGATACACGGCTCCCTCCACTTTGAAGTCTGAGCACTTTCACATTGAATCCCACAATCACGGAATGGGTTGGGTTGGAAGGGACCTTTAAAGGTCATTCAGCCCAACTCCCCTGCTATGACCGGGGACATTTTCAACAAGAGCAGGTTGCTCACAGTCCCATCCAACTTGACCTTGAATATTCCCAGGATGGGACATCAATGACATCTTGTGCAACCTGTCACAGCATTTCATCAACACTCTTATTATTAAAAAAAAAAACAAAAACAAAAACAGAAAAACCTTCAAATTTCCTTATGTTCAATCTAAATTGTGTCATCTTTGAGTTTAAAACCATTACCCCCATCCTGTTGCAACACATGCTTATAAAAAGTTTGTCCTCCTCTTTCTTAAAGTTCTCCTCTAAGTACTGAAGGGCTGCAAAAACATCTCTCCTCAGAGACTCCTACAGACTGAACAAACCCAATTCTCTCAGTCTTTCTTCACAGAAGTGCTCCATCCCTCTAGCCAGCTTTGTGGCTCTCCTCTGAACCCACCTCAACAGGACTCTGTGTTTTTTAGTAATAATAGTGCACAATTGTGATGCAGTGACACTTCAGGTAATCATCCATTGGCTTAGATAATTTTATTTGATTTCCCTTGTCTTCTCCTAGACCTGCAAAATAGAATTTCAATTAGCAAGAATAATTAATATTTCTGCTTTGGAATAAAAACTGAAAATACATGAAAATAAGAATATATGTGTCCTTTTTTAATAAAGAAAACAAAAATCACAATACCGCTATTCATTTTCTTGTAATGGCTGGTGGTTTTACCTATGCTTAGTTGCTAGTCTCTGGTGTAGAGACAAAGTCTCTGGTCTAGCCATGAAAATTCTTAAAGGTTTTACATTGAATCAGTCCCAAATTTAATAACTTTTGTAAGGCTTAGTGTTGAAGTACCAGCTTTGTCCACTAATTTATAGCTGGAACATAAGTATTCATAATAATAAATTTCACGTCTTCAGAAAAATGTTGCTTCTTAATCCTCAGTTTTCCAAAGCTCTACAAATAACTGTGTTTAAGTTCTGCAGGAACAGCACAACAGTTGAGCTGTAACAATTGGTATAATATACCTAATAAAATTTCCCACAGTTTCTGGATAGGTAAAAAGTAATCAAATGTCTTGGAATTTGTCCAAGGCCTAACTAACACTCTCCTTTCATAAAGGCATGAGAGCAGTGTTTCTGAATTTCAGTTTTATGTCCCCTTCCAAGCATGTGGTCCCAATAAATTATAATGGTGAATTTATCACTGATTCTTGAAGCTGGTCCATGCAACAGAGATTCTGTCACGCTAATTTCTTCATGAACTTAGCAGCGTTCTTGCCAGAGTTCTTGGCTGGAATTGCTCCTGGCATTTTTAAAAAACCCAACAATGAAAAATGAAAAAGTTGATGCTACAAGAAGCTATGGGAAAAAACGTCAAGCAATATAACTGATGTAAAACAGGAAACTGTAGTACTTATAGGACTTCATAGTCTCTCAGGCAAATCACATTTAAAGTGACTATCATGCAATGCTGACAGACAAGTTTGTTTGAGTCTTTTAAAATATACATGCTTAATTTCCTACAGCCCCTAATCCCCACCCCCCCACAAAGAATTAGAATCCTGAAATGACATCAACCAACTTCGCCTTTCTCCATGTTATCTATAGTATATTTTAAACTGTGAAAAAGAAAGAAAAAAAAACAAACAACTAGTAAATCTGAATCAAATTTTGATTTCTGGAAGAGTATCTACTGACTCTCCCTTGAACAAAATGGACTTAATAAAGGCTATGTCTTTTAACAAGAAAACAGACAGGAGAAGTATGTTTATTACTTTGGGGTTAATTATAAATTTTCAGGAATGTTGTGGATTTAGATGCCACTAGAAGAGAATTCCATGACAAGTGTGAACAGTGTCTTTAACCACTTGTTCAATCAAATTTTTAAAAAAGAAACAAAATACCTTTTATTTTCAAGTGTATATTTCAAAGCTGTTTCTATTAACAAAAATTTATTTACAGGAACTCTGCTTTCATGAAATATTTTCAGAACAGAAATCATAGCCCTTGTAGGTAAGAACAATAGATCTGCAGAAACACAGTTTTCTGACTGAATATCTCAATATTTTTAGTTTTACTCTTATCTGTTTAGTGGAAGAGAAGATACAGTACTATATTGTCTTGGTGACCAATCCCAGGTGATTAACTAAAACTTTAAAATCATTCTGAAATCACAATATCATCATGAAACAGCTCACAAATAACACATTCTCTGAAATATAGTCATATTATAACTTTTTGAGGTACACGGAGTAACAATTATGGCTTATTAAAAAGTTTGTCTGATGATAATTCCTTAGCTAAAAACATGGCCCAGAGCTGCTTTTGAATAGTTATTAATTATAGGATTTCTCCAAAAACCAAAAGCTAGCATATAGCTCTCTGGATTCACTCAGAACACTGATATCAAATTATTTTTTTTTTTCTATATCCCTAATGGGATTTTCTTATGCTGCCTTGGGTTCATCTGAGTGGCTCCTTAAATTCCAAGCCAGTCCCATCTCATTAACATGAGTGAAGTCATACCACTGCAGAGGTGCAGAAATGGAAAATCTTTCTGCATGAAACTCAGAGATCTGGTATCTCTCTTCTGCCTATCCACCATGGAGGAGCTCTTCACAGGTTATGGTGATAACATGTCTCAGCTAAGGAATTGTCCTTTTCAGATTTGATAAATAAAACTAGACCTGTGCATATGTAGCCAAGGCCATAAATGTGTGAGTGAAAATGCATCATCACCCATTTAGTATTCAAGCTACTGCTTTTAACTGGTCATGTCCTAAGCAGACACTTTCCAAACCCAACAGTGTTTTCCTAATGCTGCCCCAGAAAGCACAAAGCATTTCCTGTATGTGCCGGTAAACCCACATTTGCCTTTCTGCACAAAAAAAAATAAAAGAAAATATTAGAATACAGAATTACTGAAGTGGGGGGAAAATTTCTTTCGCTTGTCCTCTTTTTCAGTGTGTTTTACCTGCATTGATAAATATTTAAGGTAATAAGTCAGAAAAAGGACAAGAAGAGGATAATCATATATGCAAATAGCATATGACATGGCACTGAATCTGTACCATCAGGAGTCAGAGATGCCATCCCAACACAGTTAAGTATTAACAGTGCCTGAGACATCCTTACACGCCCCAGTGTGCTTTCAGCCACAAGCCTCACTCTGTCAACACAGTGATCTTATATCTCCTTCCTGAAACGACAGTATTAATGGTACAAATATATAATGTATATTGGCTAATTTTGTGGAATTAGGAAGCTTGCTCTCACGTGTGCCAGGATGTTTTACAGAGCGATTTCCGTCTTCCCTCCCTGTCAGAGGGAGTGATGCTGCTGTACGATGGTTGTTGCTGTCTTGCTCACCCACCAGGATCAGTCGACCTAGAGACATGCAGGTTCTTCTCTGCATCTCACACGTTGTCATGGAAAATGCACCATGCAGGCAACCTAAAAGAGCAACGCAGGGTTGTCTGGCAAAGCAACATTGCTCAGGAAAGGGAAAGTGTTTGAAAATGCTGGTACAGTTGGCAGAGAGTTAGGCAGGACATTACTTATTGATCCACAACAGCACATCTGTCAATTTAACATGTACATACTGAAAGGCAAGCAAAGCTTAAACTAATTAGAAACAAACTCAGAGAGTTGGTTAGGATTAGGTTATTGGCTGTTAGTAGGGACTGATGTGATTTGCACCTCTGGCCAAATGATAACAATGTGTTTCAGAAATTAATAATATCTGAGAATTTCTCATGTTGACTGAATTAATTTCTGTAAGTCAACTGAGCCTACCAATGAGAGCAGGCAGGGAAATAAAAATTTACCAGAAAACTTTTCTTATTATTCTCTAGTTCAAATAATGAGGAAACCATTTGACAATTTTGGCTTCTGTGTGATTATGTTTATTTAAAGAAACAGAACACTACTTAATTATGTATGTGAATACTTGGCACGTATAATTACTACCCAACAGGCAAACTCTGTTTGGGTTTGCTGGAATGCCAATGGGCTTTTATTAGTTCAGCCCATCATTCTGTTGTGAAATAGAAATGAAAAGTAGAAAATATGTTTTCATTCTCTAGGGATCACTTCAGCTCCTTTTTGTCTTTATTTTATCAGACTTCTTGTTGCTATGAGGGTCTTGAAGGCTTATTATTAAAACACCCTGCAGTCCTAAGGGAAGAAAAGCAAGCTGGTGCTGCAGATGGAAACAGTGTGAATAGAATAAACTATAAGAACCAAAAAAATCCAATAAATGCAGCAAAATCTTTGCAATATTCTCTTTTGTTTCCAAAGTTCATCTAGAGTTTTCACCTTTTACCTTTCAATTCTTTCTGAATATAAGATAATTCATAGTATCATTCAAATATAAAAGCACAAAAGAAAAAAACAAGTCAGTTGTGCTGGCTCTTCCTGGGTCTCCTTTTGCACAAAGCAAGCTAAATCCAAGTTAATCTATTCCATACAGATATCCTACCTGGAACAAGAATGGAATTAATATAAAATACTCATTACAGAAATGACATCTCCATAGGTCTTTCAGAAAAAGAAAGGAAAAGATTCAAGATATACCTACTTGGCAGTTAAATACTAGTTTAATCTACAGGTTAAGTCTATTGAAAACCCACATGACAGTAGTTTTTGAAATCATTTAATCATCATACTAAAAAAATAAAATCTGGAAAATTAGTAAGATAGTCACCAGGATCTTTTTTGTAATTAGTTTTGTAAGAATGAAAACTGATAAAAGTTACATGTAATCTTTCTGGAATTTAATTGCAACGGGGGTATGAGTACTGAGCATATTTTATTATTTTCTTTTCTTTAGATGTATATGATAAATTATTAACATTTAAGAATATCCATGCACACTGAATAAGATGGTGGTATTGCACATCAAGTGAGTCAAATAGTTTTCTAAAAATTGTGCAAAAGTCTACTTTTACAAACTGAACACATCAGAAGAAGCAAAGACATTTCCTGTATTTCACTGACAGCATCTACATGAACAGAGAGTCAAAGATAATTTTGTAATGACCAAGTGATTTTTGATCAGCTGTGGACCTAATAGTGACACATTTCTGAAGACCATGAAAGAAAGCTACAGCATAAATTTGATTTTCTCTGCAAGAGAAGAATATTTTGCATGAGCTGTTTTCTGTTGTCTTTTGTTTTTTTTCCCAACACTTGTTTTAATTTCAAAAGACACACTAGTATATTTCCCTTCTGATTTTACTATTTATATTTCCTGTGAGACGCTTGGAAACTAGTTTTAATTTATCTCAATCTTTTGCTAAGAGACATTACGTAAAATGCATTCACTGCCCTCAACTGTGTTGGCTCCCTGTAACAAAGTGGAGAAAAAAATGTGGAATTTTCTAGAAGAATTATACAAATCCATGCACATGTATAAACCTAAGCACAGGACTTTGAAGGCACTTCATTATGCATCAACAGAGGCAGTACTAATCTGCAATACATGCCTCCATTGACTTAATTTTTGAGGTCATTCAGCTTGAAAGGCAGAATAAGAACAGCTTTGCAAGGCCTCTCCTTCAAATGCTTGAAGTATGGGCAGCCATCAGGACTATGAGAAGAACAAAAATCATGTTATTGCAGCTGACCTAAAAGACTGGAAGAAGAAAATAACAAGTAATTTGTGTCTGGCTAGAATGAATACCCTCTCAGATTGTTTTTTGTGATTTTGGCTTTTTGAGGGAAACACAAGCATTGGTAAAATAATATAATAGTGGTTACACAACTACTTACTCCCAGCTCCATTCAAACAGCATTAGGTACAATACTTCCCATTCTACCCACCACATACCCATGTATACTTTATTCATATTTCCTGATATGGAAATGCATTACAGATTTTGTTACAAAGTACCTTATGCACATTTATAAGTGAGCTGGCTCCACTCTGCCCTGACCTATGGAGACCTAAATCTTTACGTAATAGTTTTTGGGTTTGATTAAATTGAAGTACATAAATAGCTGCAAAATGCCGTAATCAAAATATTGCTCAACTCTTTCCCACAGGAACTGTCCAGTTCTGAAGCTTTCTGTGAAGGAAAACTCTTGCCTGGCTGACTGACAAATACTCAACATGAAATTGCTTCATGAGAGTCATAAATGCAGTAATCTTGCCCCAGAGTCTCATACATTATGCTCACACTACATACCTGTCATTATATGGCACTGAATGCATCAGAATGAACTGATTTCATTAACTTTCCTGGATCTAGATTGGAATGGATAAAATACTCTTAAGCTTTACTTTAACACCAAAGAAATGATCTTGAAAGCTAATGTTTACATTATAGCTTCACAGTACCAGTGCATAGTACAAGACTCAGGAGCTCCCTAATTTATTATTAATTTGCTCAGAACTAATTAACACTTGTTTTAATCTAATTCTAACATTGCTTAAGAGAAAATATTAATGTTTAAAAAAATGTTATTCAAGAAAGCAGGGATGGCGGGTTGAGAAAAGTTCAGTATAGAGGTCTTAAAGAGTTGTAAGCACCAATATTTTTACATAATTCTAACTTAAGGTTTAAGAAAATCCAATAATTTCTGCAAGTCTGCTGAAAGAAGAGTGTTCCAAATATAATTGTAGAACAGTAGGAAGTCTGGATGAGGTATTGCAGCATTAATTATCTTACCATTTTGGACACTTTGACAGTAAGGCAGAATTAAAAAGGTCAATAGTAATAGAAGCATAGGTTATTTCATTCAAATCTGAATTGATAATAAAGGTAAACTCTCTCTCTGGGTGACATGAATCAGTGATGCTGCTGAAGTTGTTTCAACTCCTGTCATAAAGTACCTTCTTTTTCAAAACTTGTGTGAATATCTGGCTGAGTAGAAATTGCAAATTGTTCTAAAATATTTGAGTCTTTCAGCAGTGTGGCTACTAATATGTACACAAGAAATAACACTGTTTATTAATGCTTCAGGGCCTATTCTGGTGCAGGGATATTGTAGTTGATATTCCTTTCTGGAAATTCTTCAAACTCCATAAACGTATGGGAAAACCATATAATATTCAGATGAATGAAGTGCCATTTTATGTTTATATACTAAGCCATTACTACTTTTTCTTAGCACTGGTGAATTGAAAAAGAAATTAAAAAAAAATAAATAATAAGTCTCATGGCATCTCCATCTCAAAATTCAAAAACAACACAAAGAGAATGATACAAATTTAAGAAGCCCTTCTTGATACAAGTTTATTTACAGTGGTAATAACAGATTGTTATCTGTAGTCACTTTAGAACTGGAGCTGGTCAAAAAGATCTAATATCCATCTGGCAGAAGTGTGTGTACTTTCAAAAGCTATTCAGCTTGCCTCTATATGATGTAACTAGCACCTTACAAAGCTTTTTCATCAGAAAAGAGAAAAATATGCCAGAATCTTACACACAGGTGTTTACAACACATCTTTGAAAGGACAGAGGCCCAAGTTTAAGTTATTAGATATTAAGCTTGCATTTCAAATTGATACACTATCCAGTATGCTATTGAGAATACTGATATGCCTTTTCTCACCTAAGAAACTATCCTGAAGACAGTTTCCTCAAAATCAAGCTTGTCTGCCAACAGATAACACATTTTGTTGAAAATTTACAATGCATTCTTCCCAAATAATGTTAAACTTTCCTTGAACTATCATATTGTTAATATATTAACAAAAGAAATCAGAAACAAAAGTTTTCATTCAAAAGGAAATTCTATTATTTCAAAACATGCTTCCATTGTGATTTCAAAGAAAAAGATCAAACTTAAACATTTATATTAATATGTGTAGAACAAGTTTAGACAGACTTCAGTTCAATTCAATTTTACTTATGCTAAAAGACCGTAGAACCAAAACTGAAGTAAGACTCAAATATTTTTCATTAAAATGGGAAATTTCAGCAATATTGAAACAAGTCAAAAAATACACTTTGAAGACTCAAATTAAAATTTTATTTATAATTAATATTTTTCTGTGATTTTTTAATATGGGAAAAGTAGTTTTGTAAAAAAAAAAAAAGAAAAAAGACAGCTATGACAATTTTTTCTTGCAATTTTCAAGTTTTACTCATGATTCAAGAATATATGGCACATTACAAGTTGTATGTGAGCAATATTCCAACTCAGAGAATTGACAGTCAGTATTTAGTAGAAGATGCAATGAAGAAATTGTAAAGGAGGCTTACTGTATATCTGTGTATTGAAATTAGAGTTCTGAAATTTTTTATTTTTCACCACTGTTTTAAAACAACCATTCCATATTTGCTTCTTTGTATTTCATCCTTGCACTTTTCACTAAAAATATAGGTTAAGATAATGGTGAGTATTCTTGGGGGACAGTAATTGCTCTTAGCTGGGTAGATTTGGTGACATCACAAGAAGTATGTGCATGGGAGGTCAAAAGGACTCATAGCATAAGGCGTAGGTCAGTGGTTTCAAAGCAGAAAATCAGAAAGGAAGATAAAGGACCTATAAAGCTGATGACCAGAAAACAGAAATAAGAAATGCATGTGTTGCATACCTGCTTATCAAACAAAATAAACAAGATAAAATGATAAAATTATCAAAGGTCTTTACTATGTACTTCATTTAATATTAAAAAACTCAAAAAACTAAAACTTAAATATAGCTATTTAGAACTGCTATCATCCTATAGGAAGCATGGGCTTCGTTTCAGATTAATTTAATGCTGCAGCTATTTTTGGGGTTTTTTTCCTGGTTGGCAACACAAAGTGGAAACTGTTTATTGTGCCAATATAGATGCCTTTCGTTATTCCACTTTTCTCCTGCCTAGCACAGTAAAACATGGTTTTATCTTTAGGATATTTGTTTCTGTGGATAAATATAAGAATAATCTTTAGCCTCTTAATAAGTAGCTCTACTATTCCTTGCATTCTGCTGCTGTGCTTCAGTAATGCTCTTTTTCTTTGCCTCATTTCTGAATCTTTCAGGTAAATACATAAAGCTTCTAAGAACTGCATGATGATCCCTGTAGGGAAATAAAGTTCTTTGTGCCAAAACTTTTGAAATGAACACTTTAAATGTTTCGGGCTGTTGGCCTTCTTTATCAGTGCCCTAAGTATCAATTTGACTGGATTTATGACTCATTTGAATCATTACCAGTCTCAGTAGTAGTGTATTTATGAGCTAGTTGTGCTGCATTCTAACCACTGACTAATAAAAAATGGCAGTCATTAGCAAGATTCAAAAAAGAAAGAAAAACATTTTTACTTTTTTTCTTTTCGTTTTGCTATTCTTTTATTAAGAAAAGAGAAAAAGTAACCTGTTGTTATTTGGTTTTGTTTTTTTGTTTTTTTTACGTTTCAGTATCTTACTGTGACAGCTGCTGGTTTCACGTAACCCTAGTTTCTATTTTTTGTTTCTTCCAATTTTGCTATAACTAAATTTCATTAACACTTTAGGAAATGTGATAATTTTCCTTCCATCTGCTAAATGGCTTTTAAAACCCATTTACTTTGATTTAGCAAACCTGGAAACAGCTGGCAAAAATGATTTTTATTAAATTCCTCAGTTTCATATTTACAAGATATGTGACTTTCGTATTCTTTCTTAAGTTCTGTAATTGGTTTCTATTTCTCAACTGTACAATTTCTTTCTAAATGCTAATCAACCAGGTGGTCAGATGTTTAGTTATCATTCTGCACATTAACCAGTTTAATGTGTCTCTGTTAAATGTCTACAGCTGATGATGGAAACGATGTGCATAAAAACTGTAAGAATGGTTATTTAGTTTTCAGTCATTACTTTCTTCTTCCTCTTTTTAATTCTGAACTTGATTGTGATGATTAAATAACCTAAGAAAAGAATGTGAAAAATACATTCTCTGCCCTGGATGCCTGTTTACTAAAATGTTGATATTTTTCCAGCCCTCGATGTACCATCAGGGTAAAAGAATGAGTAATAGAAACTGGTTTATGACATTCTCATTAGCTCTTTCTGCTTAGTTTTGGATGTGAGAGCCTATACGCATTGCTCATTCACTTTTAGCTTGCTCCAATTCTACAAGAGGAGGCATTCTGCAGCCAGCGAAAGACACTAATTTGTTTCTGGAGTGACAAGTCCGTGGTCCTGGTCTTTCAGAGCTGCAGAAGATATGCCCATGAGTGTGACTCTATTAACACAGAAAATTTATCCTTTTGAGATATATTCTTGTACCTGATACATCTGCTACTTAGTGCTGTACTCTTCCACCAGAATTTAAGGTGTGAAAGCACACTCCCCACAGAATAATAATTTTAAATGATGCTTTAAGTTTTAGCTTTCATATTTTTTTAGACTCTGTACTGCACCATGTGTGACTCTGAACTTCATTTAAAATGTTAGTAAGTTCTCTTCACAGTTTAGTTAGACAAAAAAATCCTTTTCCAGCCCAAGAATCAAGGACACCATTGCAGCTTCAGGCCCAAAAAAGTATAAACAACAGTGAATTGAGGAGAGCAGTCTGGGAGGATGGGACTCCACAACCTGCAGCTGCAATTGGACAATTAACCCCAATATGTAAAAGGATGAAAACTTACAAAAGTGTGAAAACTTGTGACACACTGTTGGGGGTTGAATTGTTCCCTTTTCTTTCTGTGGAATTTTTCCCACTGTTATGCTAAGTATTTGTGGGTACACCTTAGCTCAGTTAGCTAGAGTAATAGTTTCTCTAGCAGGGGGGTAGGGATAGGGGGAATACCGGAAAAGGAAAGGTCGGACAAGGGGGGCCGGGGCGGTCTCTTGCTCTCGCTCACTCGTGGAGTCAGAGGAAGACGGCCGGGGCTCCTACCCAGCATCTTCCCTGCCATCCCAACGCCGGGAGCCACGTTCCCTGCTGTCGGACATCGCACTGCTGCTTTCCCGCCTCATCCTACTACCTCCAGGCACTCTGCCGAGCACCACGACTGACACCGTGAGGAGGGAGTCTCCCCTCCATCCCCCTCTCACACCTGGGCCGCCGCCGCCGCCATCACCCAGCCGCCTTCAGCTGCACGGGACCCGCCCTGCCCACACAGCACCGGGAACTGAGCGCAGAGAGAGAGGGCCTGTGGCCAGAGGGACTCCAACTGAGCTATACTGTTCTGTTTTGTTGTCAATCTTTATAGCTGTTGTTGTTTCTGCTGTTTGCCTTGTTAGATATATTAGTAAAGACCTGTTATTCCTACCTCCCATATCTTCTGCCTCAAAGCCCCTGATTTCAAACTATAAGACTTGGAAGGGAGGGGGTTGCATTCTCCATCTCAGGATAGGGGGCCTTGCCTTTTCTTAGCAAATACCTGTCTTTCAAACCAAGATACACACCATCCATCTTGGGTCCATCTTGGGTCCATCTTGGGTCCATCTTGGGTGTAGCCATGGCTGGGCTTTAGTATTGCCCAAGGTGTATTGCGTTTAAAGGCCTTTTAATAAATACCTACTTTATTCCTTTAATACTGCCTGTACGGTTCCAGGTCAGCCTCCCAAAGCATCAGAAAAACACCCCACCCAAAACCAAAACCTTTCATATCACTTGCCCACTGAGCTGCACACAGCTGTACTAAAACAGCATCACTGAGATGTTTTGTATCAAGCTGTACCTGATGGGCTTTTTCAGCACCATGAAGATATATCAAGATGTCATTTTTTGGAATATGCAATTAAGGATCAGATGTCCACAGAGCAGTGCCAGAAATAAGACTTTTTAAAAAAGATAAAGCTTGAGTCACCGGTATTAAACAAATTTCATCAATTCTTTGTTTAGATCTTTGACACTTAAGTAAGGGCTCTATATTTTTTTTAAATTTTTCCATGAAAATATATTTCTCTCATCTTCTTAACAAACTTAATTTGTGATCACTTTCAAGCAATAACTGAGTTCCAGGAAAGAAACATACTATAAGCATTATCATTTCAACAAACACATATAAATCAGAAATTTGTCATAAAATTGTGGCAATGGTGTATGCATCATCATCGTGCTCAATCTATCCCCACAGATCCTTCCATTATCTCTGGTAGATGCCATTGGCATGAACTGAGTCAAAGACTTCCAACACCTTTGGGAATTCAGATGGCACAGATAAATCTTCACTGACTTTCTGCAGATGAGGTTAGCTTCTATGAAACGAGGGAAATATCTCAGTTCCAAAATAACTTTTGAAAAATGTCACTAGACACTCTGGCACAGAAGGTTGACTAATTTGAGTGATGTTTCCAAATAAAAGAGTAAAAGACTGAGTAATGTCAGGTTCATAGGACAAGTTTTGCGATATTTCTAAATAGAATACTGATAAACAATTGCAACATTAGCCATTGGAAAGGTTCCACACAGACACTGAAACCTCCCTTTGCTCCACTGAACATGAATCCTGAGATTCTTATGAAGTTTTCAGATAGTAAGAATAAATCCTGTTGAAATAGTATTTATGTAACATAGACAGTGGTGTCTTACCATATCTGTGTTTGAATTATGCACACATGGTGTACATATTCCACCAGAGTGAGGCCTTAAGTAATTAAACAGTAAGATTCAGTCAGTTACTGTGAATTCCTAAACCTTCATGGACACATCTGTCAACTCATATCCATATCTTTTTTCTGTAAGTAATTCTGATTCTCTGAAATGTACCACTTAAAATTTCATGCACACCAAGCTGCACGGTGTAGATTTTTAATAGGCTAAGTTAGGAATATTATGCCTTTTATTGTCATAATGAGCTAGAAATACATTTGTCATGAAAAGCTTCATTTAGCATTTAGTTGTTGACTAAATGTCATCTGATGGTTGAAAAAAAGATTACGTGCATTTCACTATGCTGTTGTCAGTAGGACAGTGAGCTTAACCCTGTGTGGTATGAAACAAGCCACAGTGACAGAAGATGTAAAGCTGGCTTGTTCAGTAGCAGTTTAAAAAGATAGTTTCAAATTTGCATGCAGCCTGGGTAACAAGGGGTATCTGTTTTTAGCATAGGAGAATAGTAAAGAGATTACTTGTCAGGGGATGCTTTTAGAGTACTTTAGAAGTTGTACTTAATTACACTAATCAATTCATACTATCAGCTCTCAAGTTTAGGCTGGCTTTATGTATGTGGCAGAAACCAGTTGAGGATGGCAGAGAAGAGGATATGAAACAAAAACCTTCTCATATCTCCAAAACCAGGAAAACTTCCATGTTCAGGTTTCCTAATATAGGAACTTAGGAGGGCAGAGAGCAGGATATAATCAGAGGCAGTCATACCTCTCACAGCTTCTCATTCAGGTTCCACTCTCCTCCACAAGCTTCTTTCTGCCCTGTGAAAAAGCAGAAGCAGCAAGTGTGTGATCCTCCATCCAGTGCAGACCAGCAGTGGTACTCCTTTCCACCCCCAACTCCAGCATAAGGAGAGGCACACTGCTGAGGGCAAAAGTGCCTCACCAAGCTGAGATGTGCCCAGATATGCCTACGAACTTGAATTCGCTCTTGGAACACAATATATTTGGTGATAGTCCAGGTGACTCAAACGTGGACTATCTGAGTAAGCAGCTCTTAAAGAATATCACACTGTTCTTTTTCATGCATTTTAACAAACAAAAGTAATTTATATTCCTTGTGAGGATTCAAAGCACTGTCCTATGCATCTTAGCCTCTCTTAATACCTTGAGTGTTATCTCTGGGTAACCAATGCCAAGAATACTATTCAGAGCTAATTTCTGGTGCTCAGAAACTGGGTACACACCTGTAATCCTCAGTCACTGAGTATGAGATGTATGATCCGAGATTCAAGAAGCCTAATAATTTGGGGCAAGAAATCCCTCAGTGTTGCCAAATGCAACCACATCCAACGAATGCATTTATGAATACACCACTTTCTGTGGTTTTAGTTTCTAAAATAAAATCTAGATCTAGGACTAGATGTGGGGCTTTCCTTGCCATATTAAATAAATAAATTAAGATTAAACTGTATTATTTTAAAGTCTCTACTATGATCTTTCTGTACAGTATAATGCCAGTCTCACACAGCTTTACAGAAGAATGAGACAAAACCAGTAGTCTCTGAGGTAACAAAAGATATAGCAATGCTTGTGTTCTCTCTGAATACTGGGAACTCCAGGAGCCAGAAGGCAGAAGTTTTCTAGAAAGCTGTCCAAGAAAATAAATGTAGAGCCTTGGAGCATAATTAAGGAAAAACCTATTCTGTTTGACATTCCTCATGAAAGAATATGTTATGTCTTACGAATTCAAAACATGCAATTAGACAAAGCACATTCCCCCTTCTCTTGTTCCCCAACTAAAGTAATTCAGAAACCATTGCTTTGAATTGCTGGCTGTATTACCTAGCACAGACATCAAATATTCAGCTGGGAGCCCATCTGAACACAAATGCTTTCAGCTGCACTCCAAAAGTCAACTAAACATAAGCAAAAAAGCCAAAAAACAAGCCTTCATAACTACTATATATATGATTATGAATAATTCCCTGGCAGTTATTGAAAAGAAATTATACATCAAACCTCCTTCTTCTCCATATTTTGTATGCTTTTAACTGCAAATAAAGGAAAGACCACATTAAGCTGAGTTTTAGCTGCATTGTAGATATTTAGTATGCATTGTTTGTGGAAAATGCCTTCATCTTAACTTTCCTAAAGTTAAGTTTTAAATCCAATGGGACACATATTTACAAATTGCTATTTATCCTGCTCTGTTTAAAACATAGTTAGAATACAAGGGCTGAATATTATCAATTTTTCAGCATCACTCTCAAATAAGTTTCCTTATTATTCCTGCTCAAGATTGCACAATACTATATGAACAGAAGATGCATCATACTTCCACTTATTATAATGAGAAAATAGTGAAAATTTTTAAAATTTCATTGATGTGTTCATTTTGCAGAACAAAAAAAACAACAGCAATGAAACATATAGCATAAGATGGTTACTTTGTCTTCCACCTGCAGTTGGATTCATTGATTATGAAATAGATTAATAAGAAGGAGAGCAACCTTGGTGAAACATCCATTCATAAGGGCCTCTTTCACACTTCCAAATCTCCTAAGAGCAAGATCTAGGGCACCAGGTAGGTGTCTAAGATAGCAAACTTCAGAAGCAGGAGGAATGGGTGATGTTTCTTGACATAGCATTTATGAAAATGTGCCATTCCAAATTAAAACTTTTTATGATTTAATTAATTCCCTCTCTTTTGAATCCTCTATTTCTTATGAAAGGATTTTTATTTTTTATCTTGTAATCCATAATGTACTTTTACCTTCCAACTAAGCACCAATGCCTATCTTATATATTGCAATAACTTTATTTTACAAAAGGTATATGCAATTTAAATCAGTATTTTTTAAGACAGCACTAAGTATGCAAACTTTCAGTCATCATTTGGAATGTATCTGACTAATGAGTCTATAACAAAATGTACTTGTCATTAAAAATACTTGAATAATAACTTAAGGGGTAACCATGCTCCAAAATGTTCCTTGATGTAGAAAATTGAAAGACCAGTCACTCAGGGGTAAGAGAATGAAAGCATCCTGGGAAGCAGACTTATTGTGAGTTTCCAAGTTAAATCTGACCCAAACTCTCTTAAAACCATGCTCTTGCAGTTTCACAGATAGAATAGATACATTCACTGGAAGAAGATTTCAACCCATACTCTGCTACTGTTCAAGTACATTTCTAAATTTAAATTAGAGTTTTGAAACAGAAAAGGCACTTTTGGCAAAATCAAGCTGAAGAGTGAACATTCTGGGGATTAAAATTACTCTGTGTCATTGTTTCTTTACTCTCTTCTCCATACTCTACAGCAGCAGTAGCCTTCCGTACCTACCTGCTGATGGCAGCACATCAGACAGTTTTTTGAATTTGGGACCTTGTGCAGGCAGCTCCAGCATACAAATGAAATGTAAATTGTGTGATACTTTGATGCAATTGGCTTGTTGGATTTTCAAGAAATCTTCAAAAGTTTAACTGAATCTTTTCTGTGAAATGATGCCAGTTCTTGAAAGAACTGAGATAAAGTAGATTGAATTTCCAAACTATTATTTTTATTTTCTGTCTTAAAAAGGAGGGAAAACTGGTATTTTCTAACCAAGGAGTCATGCACACCAATGAATGAAATACTCTTTTCTGTCAAGAACAAGACAGGTAAGATTACGTTAAATGCAGTCCTATGGCAAATTATTGACCTTGGCCTACGTGACCTTCTTTTGCAATATTCAGTGCTGCTGCATCTAAAAACCCTCTCAACAAAACACAGAAACTGATCAGAAGTTCTTTTTTGGCCTATCTAAGATTCAATGTCAAGTGTATTTTCTTAAATTGCCTAATTTTGGAGGCATTTGGAATGGCACCTTGTTGATTATCACATCTCATTTGAGATTAATTATTCAAAGAAGAAACATTGATGTTTTAAGTTAAATGCTGATCAAAACACAACATATCCACGTTGTATCATGACCAAACAAAAATAATGTATTGAAAGCTCTGCCTCAGTTATTATTACATTACTTTTTTTTTTTTTTTTTTTTAATAGAGACATCATATTCAGTAAGCCAGGTATAGACAATACTTTTCCAAAGAGAAACATAGTGAAACCACTCAAAATTAAATGTCTGAAATAAGCTACTGAGATTATGGTATTTGTTCACCATATTTTTGCTACTTCAACTGACAGACAATTTAATGAAAATATAGTGTTTGTATAGAAAAAAAGACAAAGTGTCATCTAAGTTTTTTCTTAGTGAATAATTTGGTCATATCTCATTCAACCTAATGAACAATAAAAGATGATCTTTTGATCTTTACTTATATTTGAAATCTTTATTCAATTACATATCCAAAAAAATTCCAGATGTCTCAGGACAATATTTTATGCATATGTTGAATAGCTTGTTTGTTCCTTTTGTTTACTTCCTAAATAAACATAAATGCTGTGGTCCTTCACCTTTTTTTTTTTGCAATGCTCATTGAATATATGAACTAACATCTGATTTACAGCTCACCAACTCACTAGCTTCTCTAGCATTCTTAGAGAGGGTCTATTTTTTCTGTTTGGCAGTATTGTCAGGACACTTACCTTAGCCTCTGTATTTTTATCTGCAGCAGATAATATACTGTGTTCTACTTCTATTGTCAAAAAATAGCATTGGCATAGCCAGTAAATTTGGTGAAATTTAATAGATTGTCCTACAATTACATTCTTTTTCTATAGTGAATCATTCAACAGCTGGCTTTAATCAAACATAAAAGGTAATTATAATATACATTTGAAGTTACTCTGAAAACAAAGATTAGCCTTTACATTAATAATTTACACCAAATATTACACATACACTCAAATATGCTTTGCCAATAATTCTGTTACTTAACCTCTTTGTAATTTTTTAACACCTCTACAGATCCAGTGTAAATCATTACTACATAAGAATGGATTTCAAAATATGTGACAGAGGTAAAAATGCACACAGCCACACAGCCTCTTCTACTTTTTTCTGATGCTTTAATATTATTGAAAAATGGAGTAAAAATTCACTTCTTTGAGCTGATATGAGTGACCATTTAATTTTGTGTCACTGAAAGTTCTTTTAAATTTTGTCTTAAGGTGTCAGGTGCATTAATTTGTTAAATCTGAAAATTAATAAACATTTAAAATTATCACATATGTGCAGCCTTCCAGGAAAATATGTTAAATTTTTACTACTTTAGTAAGACTTCAACTTAATTTAATTTCTCAGCAAAGAAGCTTGATGAAAAATACATGTTTTTTGTTCATGTTAAAAAACCATCTATGCTTTATTGAAAAGTGGCCCCTTTTCACAAAGAGGGACTTATATTCCAGAACATTTAATGTATAGTGCTAAAAATAAAAGGTTCTGAGAAATACATATATATATCTATATACACACATATATAGAGAGAAATGCATATATACACATATATATATATACACATAAACATGTATATATCTGCAAAGATTGCTATGAAAATAAATATGTTGCTATTAAAAAAAGGTTGCAAAACCTGCTATTATTTTTTTAAATAAAAATAAAATATATAGTGATCCTTTACAGTCCTGCTCTTTTGTCCATCATCTCCAAGGTTTTCTTCTGGTCTGAGGTAGTTTTATATCAAAGCTTGCCTACAACTCCTGCCAGTTGATGTTGATGGTAGAATAACTCTGGTACAACACTGGGGAAAAACAGGACATGGTTTACAGTAGAGAAGAAATTGAGTATAATACTGGATGTAGAAATCAGAGTCTAGGTCTGGTAATAATAGAGCCAACTAGCAGACTAAACAGTTACCCAAATCCAAAATACGTTTTAAACTACCTTAAAAGCCAAATAAATTAAAGGATTTGGTTCCTCATACACTTGAATCCAATCCCTAGCATTTCTTTTTTTGGTAGCCTGTCTAAGGAAGAAAAACAGGCATAAAAGTAGCCCTGACCTGCATAGCAAGCATGACCTTTTCTTTGTGGTCTTCAAGTAAAACAAAAGTTGCTTAGCCAATGAATTCCTGTCATTCTGTTTCTCACTTAAATTACATGTTTTAATCTCTTCCTTAGTATTTTTAAAACATATTTTACCCTTAAAGATCCTGGCATGCCACAATATGTTACTTCAAGTTAAAATCAAATTCTTTCAGCTTGGCACATAAAACATAAATATTTTTGCACCTTTCCTGTTCCTATATTTTTGGGGGATTATTTCTGTTACTGCTGAACTAATGAATTTTTTGAGTTGTCTTATGTTAGCTGCAAAAAATCTCTCCATCTCTGTAGGGTGTTAAATGTGCAAAGTGCCATTGCATTTTGTGTGTTCAATCTCCCTAATTTCCTTCACAAAAGCTTCCACCTGAAACTGGCAGAGATAGGAAGCTGTACTTACGAACCATGGGGGCAGTTTGCTGCATCTCTTCCTTGCTGTCTTATGACTAACCCTGTTATTCTCCTATCATGGAATGGATGATGCAGGGTTATGGTTGTAGCACTCAAGTGGAAAGAGATCATTAGGAGAGACAACTACTGAAAGGCACACCATAACTGACGTACTAAAATTCGGAACCAGCTAGAAACATTGAGTTTGGTGAAGGTAGCCTCAAGCTCACACAAATTCAAACCCTAGAATAATGGAATCAACTTTGAGAAAAAAGTCCTTGTATTCTTCCCTACACTTTTGTGGTATACTGCTTCAACATTTTAGATATCACAAGTTTTCTATTCCATTTCAAAAAGATAGATTCTTAAACTTCCAAGCTCCCTTTCTCAGCTTTAACAGCAGCCTTGGAATGTCAAAGTAGAACAAATTCCCATCTGCCTGGATTGTGTGATACACAGAGGTGCCAATCTGTTGGTTTATATATATGAGGTGAGATTCAACACTAATAGAAAGTATTAGTTGAATCTCTACTTGGGAAAAAAAAATCAGTTTCAGCATTGTTCTCTGCTAGGTTACTAGTGGCTGCAAGCAAAATATGATTTGGAAAGAAAATTCTCCATAGCAACAATAAATAATATCTCTAAAAGAGAAACAATCAATCATATTAATTTGGATTCAAGGCTGACAAATTTAATTCCTAGATGAACATAATTGTCTTGGAGTGACTGTATGATGCCTGTATTTCTAAATCGTCTGTTCTGTTGGTGTTGAATATTGAATTCTGCAACTTTGGGACTGGTTCCAGGAGTTAAGGGGGGGAAAAAAGAGGTGCAAGGTGTGTTATCAGAAACTACATTAACTCCCCTGCATTCCTGCTCTCAGACTGTGTTGTCTGAGGTAGACAGTGGAAGAAAGCTCTCCTTTGCTCTTGGTTAGTTTTTTTCCTGGCTAGCTGAGGCAAAGAAGCTTCCTGGATTGTTTTTCTTCTTTTCCTTTTTCCTGGAACTGTTTGAACCTACTGTAGACTAAAAAACCCAGAAGAGCACCAGGAGCTCACACCTGTGGCCCACCAGGCCTGGCCTGGGCTGCGGCATTCCCCAGCACTGGAGGGACTGGTGCCAGCCTGAGTGAGCCGGGCAGCCCATGGAAAGAACTCTTCTGAATCTGTCATCTCTTCGGAACAGCGAAAAGTTTTACTGTTTAGTATTGCTTATCTTTATACTACAAAGTGTGTTGCCTGTTAAATAAATAGCTGGTTTTTTTCACTTCTCTCCATAAAAGTTTTTTCCCGGGCCAATTAAGAGAAAAACTACTTAAATATTTTTTTTCTAGAAAAACCCCATTCAAAAGTTTCCTCCCAAATTTGCCTAAACCACAACAATAATGAAACAGACAGGAAATTCTATGTTAAGTTTCTGGTACAAAAGGTACAAATCACTTCTTACCTTCAGACACTGTTTCATTCTCATGTTCACGTGTAAATATAAATAAATGATTATTTAATAAGGTTAACTTTGATTATTCTTTACGTGATTCTGTCATACATTACTGTTATGTCAGAAATCTACAGTGTCTTCTCTTTCAAAAATTCTGTAGAACCCTGCATCTACCAAAAAGGAAAAAAAAAAACCTGCTATCCTTTTTTACTGCTGTATAATCTAAAAATGGCATGGTGCCATTATTACTGCTGTTAAATTTTCTGTTAAAAAATATTTCTGCTGGATTTTCAGCATTCGTGCCATTTGTGTTGGATAACCTGAAGATGAAATAAAGAGCTTGTTGATGCTGTCCTGATGCTGCAAGAAAACTGACAGTGCCAGAAAGAGCCTGTTTGTGAGAAAGTCACCCATGAATATTTTTTAAAATTCTTAAAACAAACAGACCTTTTCATATAGAATCAGCATACAGACCATGTGGGCTCAGATTTTTTTAACTCAGAACTCTGAGGTTTATAGGTGGATTTAGTGTAGTGTTGAATAATAGTTTCAGATAACTGGCCTCTTCAGGAAACAGATGAGAAGTTGTGGTCTTAATCCCATAAAAAGTTCTCTGATCTTAAATCCTGTCTTCAATGGAAAACGAAGTTAGTAGCAGGAAACAAGGAAATAATTACTAAAATATCTTAATTTTGCAAGTGGCTAAACAAAATCGCACAGCCCAGAAAAGGAAATATTTCTCATGCAGAGACTTCTGAAATCCTTGTCTGTATACAGCCTCCAACTTTCATCTTTCGTCTTTAAACGGGCCATTCAGCTGATGATGGATAGTAACAGAAGAGTTCAAAGGATAATTCAAGTTTAAATGGATCTCAGATCAGACTAATATCTCAGGACTTTAACAAGTCCGATCTCAAGTGTGTTAAGGACTAGAGATTGCACAAACTTGTCACGTATCATCTCAGATCCACTATTCCATGGTGGCTACGGCCCAGGCAACCATTAATTGCCACATCCCAGCACCTCTTTCCCAATGAACAGTAGATCCATCTTTGTCACTCTTGTTTGTGACAACCAGTGTCTGTATCATGAAGCTATCTTTGTAACCTTCAGGAAATCTCCTTAAATTTTCACAGCTCATCACACTGCCCCTCTAGCTGATATCAGGGAGTCTTGAGTCTTCAATGAGCACCAGCATTTGTGATCCCAAGTTTCCCAGAGCTATTTATCTCTTCACATTTTTATCTTGACCCAGTAGGCTCTAACAATCTACCCCCACACTCTCGTCCTCTCTTATCTCTTCTTAGATTCTGATCTACAAGTGATCACCAGATCATCATCCATCCCATAGAAGTGCTCTAGGCTTCTGAGCTAACCATTTTAGCAGCTCTTCTTTTCCCTGACTGTTTTAGTGGTGGACTGACTAGGCAGTGTTAGGTTAACAGTTGGACTCAGTGATCTTAAGAGGTCTTTTCCAACCTAAACAATTCTATCACACTCCGTCTGTCTTTGTGTGCTCTCCCTCTACCCACACAGGCCCTGAGAGCTGCATCCGCACTCCAGACCTTCTCTGTGCCAAGGATGGCACTCTGCTGTGATCCTTCACCACTTGTATGAGGAATGAGCAGCTTCTGCCCCCTCCCCATCCATGCTTCTGCACAAACTGACTCATTTATTTGGTACTGCTGGGAGCTGATATCTGGGCTGGCAGGCAGTGCAGGTGTCTCCCTAGCACCAGGTGAACGAGGATTATCATTGACTCTTCAGGAGTCAGCTGAAGACAGAAGGGTAAAGTATCCTTTCACCACAGTATCTGATGGACACTACCAGAAACAGGATCTTTGCTAATGGAAGCAAAAGCCTCTAGGAGCTCTGTAGCAGCTGCACCAGTGCACACCAGCACCAACAGCACACACCCTGAGGCTCCCAGAAGTTCCCAGAAGATCTGGAAGCAGAGTTCCCAAACTGCTGTGCAAACCGCTGCGGCTGCTAGCGACATCTGTTTACATCGCTTATTTACCAAATAAGCTTACAACAAGGCGTAACTAAAGGATGATCCAAATCATCATATTTTCATGAAAACAAACAGTGCTATGAAGAATAAATTCTTTGGTGCAAACATCACTTTTTTCCAGAGTTTCAAGATCTAAAGGAAATATTTCTTTTATCTTTTTAGCTCCACTGATTTTGACTTCACTTTCAGGTCAAACATTTAAGTGAATAAAATACTTTATGTTAATGATTTTATTAAATAGGATTATTAGATATTTTCTCATCAATAAAATGTGCAGCAATCCTATAAAATATTAACTTACTAACGCTGACCTTTTGACACATCTTAATTGAATCTTTTATTACTGTTTCTATTTTGTGAATATTTTATCTGTTGGGCTTGATTTTGGACAAAAGAACATCTTCAAACACTGACCTTTCCTAAGAAAGTATTCAAGCAGTAAACTTTGCTAGTGACACTACTACACAGCATTGATCATCTTCCCAAAAGTACATATCTTGGAGGAAAGGAAGGAAAATACAAAGAGCATTGTCAGAAAAAATCCTCCAGAAAAATGGATAACAAAGTAACACTTGCCTATGTACAGAAGTTGATAACTGTACTGCAAAATGATAAATAAGCACATAGAGTGTTTGAACACGGTTAGTGATCCTTTCGGCAGGGAAATACCATTTTTTAGTTAAAATATAGTTTATCATATTAATGAAAGATATTATTTTAGTTAATAATTTTGGAAAGGATGTTAAGAATGCAGAGTGTTTTCATGCTGCTAGAATGTGTCCAGAGTACAGACAGACAAGGAAGTACACAAGAGCAAATCTGGAACTGGTGAAAAAGAGTATTTTGAAACAAACCAGATTTGTGTAACTTTGTGATTTTAGAAAGGTATATTGAACTTCCCAGCAATGGTATTTTCAACGACAGCATACTCTGAGACTTATCTCAAAAATTTCCGCCTTAAATTCTTTTCTACGTCCTCAATCAGGTTAGCAACTGCAAACAAAAAATCTAAACTATAGCAGGAAGTTTGTTCCCTTCAGATAACCTGTGCAGAAATAACACTTCTATACTCTAAAAATAATCGCAAGTGACAAAATATGCATTCACATCAAGTAATTTACATAATAAAGACTATATAATTTAAGCATTGTTATCCTCTCCAAAGGCTTCCAATTCTACTTTCTTAAAATTTTGCTGAAATTGCCTTTTTCTCCCTAATGCATCTTACTATTCCTTTTCAGATATTTCATAGTGATAGTAAAGCCTCGGTATGATTTTGCAAAAAGTGTTTCTCACACCAGCCACAGATTTTTGCACAAGGAGGTAGAAACAGATCTGTAAAAATGCTGGCTGTATTTTTCTAAAACAAAGTTTGGGTTTGTTGGGCCTTTTTTATTTCTCTCTACATCCACTGCCACTACTCTGCATACAGCCTTTAACACTGGGCTCTCATATTCATGTTTTTTTCCCAGTGTTCCTTTCATCCTTTACCAGAAGTGGTAGATGTCAGGTGATATAACAAACCACTCTTTAAAAATTATTCCCTTTTTTTCTGATTCCACCTGTAAATTGATGTCTTGTTCATTTCGTACTGGTATACTTAGCTCTTAAGCAATTCTTTCCTTTACAAGACTCAGATGTGGACTTAACCCTGAACATCAGGAAAGGTAACTTTTGCCTGCTGGAAAGCAGCTCTGTGAGGAAGGACCTGGGCATTCTGATGGACAAAGAAGCTGTCCTTGTGCCAGTTGGTGTGTCCTTGTGGCCAAGAAGGTCAGCAGTATCCTGGGGTGAATTAGGAAGAACATTGTTGCCAGCAGATCAAGGGAGATGATCCTGTCCTTTTACTCAGCCCTGTTGAGGCCAAATCCGGACTGCTGTGTCCAGTTCTGGGCTCCTGGAGAGACTTGGAGCTCCTGGAGAGGGTCCAGTGAAAGGCTCTGAAGATGATTACAGATCTGGAGCATCTCTCCTATGTGGCTGACAGAGTGGCTTAGCCTGGAGTAGAGAAGAATGAGAGGGGATCTTATCAATGTATACAAATATCTTAAAGGTAGGAGGCAAGAGGATGGGGCCAGACTCTGCTCAGTGATGCCCAGCAACAGGAAAAGCGACAACGGGCATAAAATGAAAGACAGCAAGTTCCATGTAATTATGAGGAAAACTTCTTTACTTTGTGGGTGACAGAGTACTGGAACAGGCTTTCCAGGGGGGGTTTTGAGTATCCTTCTGTGAAGGTATTCAAAAAACCTGCCTGGGTATGATCCTGTGCAACCTGCTGAACCTGCTTCATCAGAGGGGTTGAACTACATTGTAACGTTGACTGGCACTGTGCTTGAGACAGAGACACGGCACTCTATGATCCATGTGACAAAAGGCCTCTTTATTGCTCTGACTTCACCTTAAATACCTTTTTTAATGTTCCCAGGTAAGTGTCTGTGGTTGGTTCAAAGACTAGGCTGCTCAGCTTTCTGACCAATACCCTTTGTAGCTTGGGCTGGGACTCATTGGATCATATCCTTGTCTATCTCCAATTCTGTCCTATCTCTGTTCCTTGGAGGCCTGCCTACCAGGCCAGGCTGCTCCTCCCATATGTGTCCAGATTAATTGCCCAGTATAAACCAGCTTATACTGTGGCAATTCCCTGTTTCTTTTTTATTAATTTGAAGAAAAATTTTAAAACACAAGTATGTTGCTTGTTCTCTGTTATCTTACTTGCAAGGGTCTTTTTGCATGCAAGATGACATTGACAGCATAAATTCAATTGGAATGGGGTTTTTACCCAGCTTAATAAGTTTGGCTTTCTTAGATGGTGATGAGTTTCATATACCAGAGGCTGCAGTGCTTATGTTCAGGAGCAGTTGGGTGAATTTAGTACCTTCTGGTTTCACATATAACAATTTAACTGCTTAAAACAGAATTATAACTTAACTCTATAACTATAAAACTTTAAACTTTTTCTTTTAAATTATAACTTAATAAAATATTCAGCTTTAGAACTGTGCAAAATTCTAACTTAACAAAACAATTTGTAAACAATATATTTTGTAAACAAATAACTCTGTTTTTTCAATTTCTTATAACTTTGTGAGGTAGGTACAATTTTTGTTATTTACCTTTTCAACTAATGATATACGAGCTTTTACGGTTTAATAGATGAGCTGGGATATTCACTCAGGTACCTTGCCTGCTTAACAGGCTCGCTAGGTTTGAAATTGCATCTTTTAGAAAAATTGCAATATTTATTGACACAATTCTTTAAAATCTAAATTTTTGATTTTTGTTATTGAATTTTATAATTTTAGTATTCTAAATTATTGATGCACTTGATGTATAATTGGAGTTGTGGTGTTTTCATTTAGAAAACTGTTAACATAATTTTTAGCTTGACATGTTACAGGCTCAATGCTTAGTAACTACAATGTTACAATTCAACATTAAACATGAACAACTTAGTTTCAAACCATTAACATTTTAAAAAACAAGAAAACATTTAACTTCAAACTATTTCAAGTAAGAACATACATATTTTTTATTTCTTACTTTTTTCTTTGTTTTATTTAAAAAACAATACACCATTTAACTTAAAACTGTTTCAATCAGAACACGTGTTTTTATCTTTTTTTCCTCTTTTCTTTGTNTTTTTTCCTCTTTTCTTTGTTTTTAGAAATTAGAACAAGAAACAAAACATGCACTATTAAATTACTTTAATGTGGTGAGAATTATAATTACTGATATGTTAAAATCCAATTTTAGTATTTGATACTGTTGAAGAGTTTTCCTTT
>VWZS01003371.1:477966-538610 GCA_013397075.1 Rhabdornis inornatus | reverse complement strand
ATATATACATATATATACACATATACATCTATATACATATATATACACACACACATATATATACACACACATATATAAAAATATATATACATATATATATGCATATATGTATATAGATACATATACTGGCTCCAGCCCAGCTGGGAGTGGGAGAGCAGCAAAAAGCTGCTCAGATTTCCAAAAAGTCTTTGGCATCTGCACACATTGTGACATCCCCCACAGCACCCCCAAATCCCTTTAACGAACCCTGTGAGTGGGGAGAAGTTTAAACCTCCCTGAAATCTCCCCCACAGCATCCCAAATGTTTTATGTTCTGTCCTGCCCATCGGGTGGCACAGCTTGGTCACACTGGCAGGGTTTGATGAGCAAGAGGAGCTGCTCAGAGCTGGGTGACAGACACAGCCACCCATCCTGAGCAGCACCTGCTTCAGTGGCTTTGCTGTTGAGCAGCACGAGCTTTGTTCTCTTTCCAGCAAAGAAGGGCACTTGTCCACACACCTAAATTAGAAAACACACACTCTGTCATTCCCATTGTAGGCATAACTTAGTGAGCCATTAAATATGAACCAGTTCACTGGACAGAGAAACTAAAATGATAAACAAACTCCCATATTAGTAAAAAAAAAATAATAGTTTAAAAAATACTCTTGGCAACAGCTTTTTAACACCCATCTCAATGAATGCATCCAATCAGTTTGAAAGCCATGCATCTGCATTCTCCTCATTTTTTCTCTCTCTGTTGGAATGGAGACATTTTTCTGAAGTCCAGAAAAGCTGCTTAGCACTGGTGAGGCCACACCTGGAGAAGTGTTCCCAGTGCTGGATGCCCCACTGTGAGGCCGGGTCAGGCAGTGCAGGAATGGGCACAGAGGTGATGGAGGGGCTGACACGTGCAGGGAGCTCAGAGCTGCTCTGCTGAGCCTCCAGCAGTCCCAGGCTCTCAGCAGAAACTTTAACGATGTTTGTGAGCATTGCAGGGGAAGGAGAAAAGGAAAGGGAGCCAGATTTTCCTCCGTGTCTCTCAGCAAAAGGACAAAAGGCAAAGGGCACTAATTGAAACTCAGGAAAAAATGAGGCAGTAAACACCTGACCCTCGGGGACACTGCAGACGAGGCAGAACTGAGCTTTGTTGTGTCCCTAACGAAGCAAACACTGCAGAGAGCAAAGAACTGGGAGTGACCCCGGCTAGAGAAGGGAAAACATCATTACCTGAGCCCTGGCAGCATCAGCTGCCATCCATCCTGGCACTGGGAATGTTTCACTGCAACGGGTGCCTGGCTGCAGAGGTGTTTGTGCCCTGCATTCTGCACAGGGAGCAGAACACAAACAAGATTTGTCCCCTGAATCACCATCTCATGGTGACAGGCAATGTTTGGAGCTGGATGGAGACAGGAGGACTCCAGGGAGCTGGGGCTGAGCTCAGCACATCCCATTTTGGGCTCTCTTGGCTGCAGGCAGAGGGATTTTGGGGCAGCTGCAGGGTGATGCTGGAAAAGCCAGGGCCCTGTAACCCTGCAGGTGACAATCTGTGCACAGAGCTGTCAGCTGAGTCTCAGTACCTTTAAAAATGGGCATTTGAGCAGTGCCTGGGTCACAGGGCAGTGCACAAGGCCAGAGGAAGGCAGTGAGCACAGCTCGGGGCTCCCAAAGCCCAGCACAGCGTGAGAGCTGTGCTGCTTCAGCACCGTGTGTGAGCAGAGCCCAGCAAAGCCCAGCTTTGGGAAGCCAGAGGAGCTGCAGCCCTGATGGCCTGGGTGTGCCAGCTCTGGGTGAAGCTGTGCCAGCTCAGGGTGGAGGTGCAGTGGGTGACACCCACACTGTCCCTCCCCGGTCCCCACAGTGCTGCCATGCAATCCCTCCCCTCCTCCTGCTGCAGGGATGCTCTGCTGTCCCTGGCTGCCCACAAACCATCTGTCCTCTCCTGGCTGCACATTTCCAGCAGCAGAGCAGGACCCTGGGCTGGTTCCTCCCGTTCCAAGCCCCTCTGGGATTTATGGGATTCCAGGAGGGGAGGTTTTTAGGGACAGGGATTGCTCACTTTCCACATTCGCCTCCTACAGATCCCACCCACACCTGGCCCTCCTTTGGCCCTGGAAAGCCCCTTGGATGTCCCTGTGTCCTTTGGTGTCATTTCAGGATAAATCAGAGGAGATAAAGTGCACTGAGGCCTTGGCACCCCGGTATCACCTGGCCCTGGAGCTGCCACGTTCCACACGAGCATCCTCTGGGTGCTTCCTGCTGTTCTGCACTGAGGGGTTGCCACGTCCCCTGCACTCTGCAAAAGCTCAGCAGCATTTTTGCCATCTTCTTTTTGCACTTCTTCTGTGGAGCTAAACCCCCTTTCACTTTTCCTCTGCAGTTACTGTAAAAGGCACAGCAACTTCACTAATTTATTTGCAGAAACCATTGAAGATTCCATCTACTGTGATCAAATCCCCTTAAGTAAAATATAAACCGCTGCTCCTCTGAATGTAAAGCCTAAATCAATAATGGACATGAAATCATCAAGTTTAATCTCAAACACAGTGAACCCAAGTAATCACTCTTCTTGATATAAAACTAATTCTGTTTGACAATAAAATACTACTAGTCTGTGCCATAAACCAATGGAACAAATAACTTTCTTAACCCTGACAGTTGCTGTCCAAAATCATTACATCTCCTCTCCTCAGCAATCAAGCATGTCACTGTAGGACCATTTCAGCTCAATTCCTTTCCATGAACTGCTCATATGCACCAGGACTTGGAAGGAATTCCTCTTTAAGCAAAGTGTGGTGGTACCTTCTCCTCCTCCAACTGGCCAAAAGCACCTGGGTTGTACCAGGAGCACACAAACAACACTTGGGATGTTCCTGGGATTGTGTCTCGGGCTGCAGGGTCAGTGATGAATGAACCTGAGCCCCAAATGCAGCTGTCACAAAATTCACAACCAGTGGCAGCGAGGCTGAGGTTTCTCACCAGCACTGATGGGATTTTTCCAGGAGCTGCACCTTTCCCTCCTGTGCAGGAATTCAGAGGGCTGAATTCCCGGTTTGCAGCCTCTGTGAGCCCACAGGAGACTGAAATTCCTGTGTGGGAAGCACAGGGATGTCTGCAGGCACATCCTGGGAGCACCTGGCCACGTTCTTCCCCCTGACCTTGGCACCATAAATTGCTGTTGTTGGTAAACACCACACCAAGGTCACCCCAGTGCCACTCCCTGCAGGGCTGCACTCACACTGAGCTGAGCCCAAACTGCTCCTCCAGGGAAAAACTTCCCTTGCAGGGAGATGGAAGCAGGGCAGGTGGAGGGATGGGACAGCACATCCCAGGGGTTTGCCACAACACAGGGCACAGGCAGCAAGAGAAAACCTCAGGGCATAATTCCATGAATTTCCTTGCTCAAGAGTCACTGAATACAGAGCAAACCTGTTATTATTAATTATTAATTATTAATTAACTCAGCATCACTAAAGCATTGCTGCGTTGAGGAGGCTTTTCAAAACCAGGAATTTTTGATTTAAGATGTAAATATGCACCAGTGTCTCAATTATTTACAATGGCAAGAGGTTCCCAACACGTTTTGACTGTTACCATTTAACCACTGGGTTATGGATAACCCATAGGGTCAGAAATCAGATCAGGAAAAAGATCTGAAAGAACATCTGCAGGTCTTCTCCCCTCTGCTTTTTGGCTCCCAGTTGCCACTGGTAGAAATGACACAAAAACTATTTTATGAACCAAGTTCTGACAACATCTTCCATGCTCATAATGCCATTTTAAAGCATGAAGCCACAACACTTGTCAGAGCAGAGCAATGTCTGATTCCTTTTTTCCCTCCTGGCACAAGGTTTCCTGTTGAGATCAGCACCAGAGAGATCCTCCAGCCTCCCAAACTTTCAAAGCTCTGGATTTTCAAGAGCTCTGCTTACATCCAGACACGAGAGGAGAGCAGAGCTAATTCAGGGATGTGTGATTTACCTGCCTGACACAGTCCCTGCTCCTCAAAGCCCCACATGGGGGGTTTTTATTTTTGTCAAAACTCTTCCAGTGCATAACTCCACATAATAACAGCCAGGCCAAAGATCAGAGTGTGATCCATGTCAGAGCCATCTCCATACGAGGCACTGAGAGCCTGATCCTCTCTCTGCTGAAATTCTGGGGTGTGAACAGGAGCCAGTGGCTGTTATCATCCTGCTCTTGTCAAAGCTTGGGTTTGTTCCCCACTCTCCTTTCAATATTTCTGACAATTTATACCCTCTCATAGTCCTTGATAACAGTTTGGCATCTCTGAAGCTGAGAAGTTTTAATATTCTATGGGTTTTTTTTTTCCCTCAGCACTCCTATAATTTCATGAAAAAAGGTATTTGATATGGTGGTTTTATAGTGAGAGGAGGAGCAGAACATTTGCTATTGTGTGAGAAAAGACATTTCAAATAAGTGTTATAATTTTATATCTCTTCTTTTTTTTTTTTTTTTTAACTATACAGGAATGAATAGCTTTGAAACAGAATGGGCTTTGCTTTCTGTGCAGGTAGGATTTTTTAATTTCATTTTTCTCTCGGGCCTTGATATTTAAATTGGGGAAGATCTTAAAAAAGGAACAACACTTGCAAATGTATTCAGAGTGATGGCTTAGATGTATAATTATAAATATTCTGAAAGATAAAGAATTTAGTATTTTAAACAACATGCCAGATTTCAACTTACAATTATAGCTTTCTGTGGTTCAAGAATCAACATGCTGTTTCTCTTCTGTTGGAGAAATATCCATCAGCACCACGATGGCATTCTGGCAGCAATAATTTACAGTTTAGCCAGGAATAGATTCCAGCATTACCTGTGACAAATGCTGCAGAAACCTGCCCAGCACTGGGGTCCAAAGTTGGAATCTTGTGATTCTGAAAAACACCAATTTTGTATTTTCCCCCCTTTGCTGGGCTGTTTCTCCCCAGGCTGGATCCATTTGCAGTTTTGGATGTGTGGAACACCAGAGCCCTTCCCCACGGCCAGGAGAACATTTGTTCTCCCAGACAGGGGTTTAGGGAGGGGATTTCTTTCCCCCTGGGCTCACTGAGCCCCAGGTGAGCTGGGAATTTCTGTACTGGGGCACAATCAAAGCTGAGGGACACCACGGGACAGAGTTTGCTGCCCTGAGGATAAAAACTCTCCTGTGTGCATGGACACATCCCAGGGCTGTTGGTGCCCTGGCTCTCCTGACATCCCAGCTCTGCTCCCCAGACTGATCCCTCCCTGCTGGGCCATTCTCCACCTAGAAACCTCTCCCAGCAATATTTAATCCAGATGAAATCCCTGTAAACCGCTGTGTGCTCACAGGGGGCTCTAAGGACCATGACCATGGCAAGCACAAATGGTTCCCAGGCTGGTTTTCCACCAGGAATTCCCAGTGAGCACTTTTCCATGTCCCAACACGATCTTTGACCAAGCCTAGCAGAAAATCTGCTGGATCTCTGCTGCCTCTGCTATTGGTGTTGATAAAAGCAATTCTTTCTGGTGGCTAGGAATGACAAGCAGCTCTGTAAACACAGGGATGGGGTTACCCTTCGGAGCAGGGAAAATTCCAAAGCTCTGTCCTTGGCCATGCAGGGCATTTCCTCAGGGATTTGTCACGCACCTGTCCCAGTGTCAAACAAAGAAAGCAAATAAAGGGAAAACCTCCCCAGCTCCCAGGTGGTGTCTCCACACCTGGCTGGTTTAAGCCAAATGTTCAATGCAACATCATAATCACAAGGGAATTTCACTGAAAAGCACCAGAAAGGAATTTTAAAAATTTTTAAAATTAGGTTTCCTTTAGCAACGGGGAAAAAAATCCCATATGTTTGAAAAGCTTTTAGGAATTAAAGTTTTGGTTTGTCAGCTGGAGGTTTCCTATTTTCCTTCTTCTTCACTTCAGTAAAATTCTTAGTGAGGGGGATATTTTGGAGAGAAATTTCTAATCCACATGGATCTTTCCACTCTAGAGTGAAAATCAACGTGGAATTGTCCAAACTTCCTGCAGAGCCCGAATTCTGAGTTTCAGCTGATGTTGATCAGCCATTTTAATTATTGAGCCAAATTCAAAGCCTGCTATAACCTGCTTGACTCTCTTCCACCACCAAGTAAAAGGAACCAGAAGGAAAAATGTCACTTTTCCATCCTAGACTTGGGGTTTTTTTTCCTTTTCTTGGCAAGGTGTGTGACCCACTATGGTTGGAATTCTGACAGGAAAATTCCCAGGACCTCCACTCCAGTTCCAGGCCCAGGAAAAGGGAACTGTGCAGGTCACCCACCTGGGACTGAGTGATTCCAGCACATGCTGGAAGCTTTGCTCAAAACAGGATGAATTTTTAATCCCTCCAAATTGCCTCTGCAGCTGCACAAGGTTTCTCTTTCTTTCCTCAAATATTGATAAGGTGGGAGCAAGATTCTGCAGGGAGAAGAGATCAGTATTAAAGATGAACTCTCCGCCTCCTAAGCATTTTTGTGGGACTTGTTCATGGATTATTCTTCATGGATTATCTTAAAAATTTCTGCTGGCTGCTTTTCCTCAGGAGTCTCCTGACTTTTCCATGGTGGTGACCTGCACCTTCCTGTGGCTTTTGAAAAGATATGGATGGAAACTGAGGCAAAACATCTCGTGCTACAGATCTCAAACTTAAAGAAAGCTCTGCTCTCACCAAGGGTAAATTTGGTGTAATAATTTCAAATTCCTCCTCAAGAGCAATTTTCCCCCTCTGGTTTGCATTTTCTGCTAATCCCCTTCTTTTCTAAAGTCTTCATGGCCAAGGAACAGACATAACAAAGCACACCAGAGAATTTAACTACTGTTTTCCAGTGTTTCAGGCAAGTTTAATCTAGGTCTTTATCCTAATCAGAACCTGCAGAGATTTTTTTAAATCCTCTCCTCATAATTATTATTTACAGTTAATGCCACAGCACCCAGAGTGAAGCTGGTTGAGTATTTTCTCACAAAAAGAATTTTCAGGAACAAAAGGCTGGTTTTGATGAGTTTTAGGGGAAAACTGGCTAAGTGTGGGCAGGAATTTCTGCTCAGAACATGGAACAAAAGTTCACCTGATTTTCCCTTTTCTGGGGACCTGAACATGGAACAGGGACTTGAACTTTGCTCCCCTCACTCCCAGTGAGAAACCAGGATTCTGCTGGGATTCCTACAGGTAAAATAAATCCCCAAATGGATTTGGTTCCTTCTGGAACTGAGCTGCAGTTTGTGCACAGCTGGAATATCCAGATGTATATAATAATAATAATAATAATAATAATAATAATAATAATAATAATAATAATAATAGTATCTGGAGGATTAAAGGGACACTGAGACACTCAGGAATAAGCCTGGTGGCCTCTGAGCTTTAGTTTTGTTGTCTCCTGCACTTTTCAGAGTCACATTTTTTCTTCTGTCTCACTTTGACAAGCAACTTCTGTTTTTTTCCCTTCAAACAAATTGTTGTTGGGGTTTTTTTCTCACTATTGCAACATCTTCAATTAATGGCATTTGAAGAGATCACAGATGGGTGAACAGGCTTGGAGAAACCAAAAAATTATCTTTACCAAAATGTCTAACACATGTGAAGCAATCCTGTCTTTATTTTGATGTTTCCTGTAAATATGAGTACCCACTTCTCCTAACTAGAGCTTCTAATAAAAAAACATCTGAAAAACTTTTCTTTTGACTTTCTGTACAAGTGCTAAACATTTTTCATGTCCTCTTGGAATCATCAGCTCATCCTCATAGCTTAACCCTTCCCAGATTCCTTATTTTCATCCATTGCAATGGTTTTTATATTTCCACAGAACAGAACTGTGACTGCAATTGTACTTCTTATTTATATTTATAGATTGAGCCAGCCAGCAACACTTTGTGCTGTTGAAACTGGTAAGAGTTTCACTTCTTGTTTATGAAACACAGAGAAGGGCCAAGCACAGATCCATCAGAGATTTTTTCCATGATTTCCAATGGAAATTTCAGTTTCAAGCAACATTTTTGCAGAAAATGCTGTTTTCTCACCGAAAAGCTGAAACCACCAAAATGAAGTGTGATGTTAATTCTGAAATACTGCAATTATGCCTTTGAGAACTGTGGTTTATTTGCTTTTTTTCCCTGTTCTCCTCCATGGCTGGAGCTGTCCTGGCCCAAATCTCTCCAGGACATTTGGCAAACACAATTTGTTTCCCAGGCTCTGGTGGTGAGCAGGGATCCCCCGTGGGAGGCACAGCCTGACCCTGAACAAACCCTGCAGGCAGTGGCAAACTGAGACAGGATGGCCATGGAATACACACATTTAGCTATAAAAATAAAATCTAAATCTAAATAGGGATAAAATACCTGATTTCAGCTTTTGACTGAAAATTCCATGCTTGCAAAGGAAGGTAAATTCCATTTCCTCCCTGCTTTCAGGGGAAAATCCCATTTACAATCCCTCACTACTCAGGAATAAGTCAGGAGAATTTCTCCCTCCTGTCCCTACTCTGTTCCCACCTCCCAGCTCCTCCTATTTAAATGGTAAGAAAACAATCTGGAAATCAGAGAATCCCCTGAGAGGTTCATTAATTGCCAGCAGGAAGCAGGAAAAGAGCACAGCAATGGCCACACCACACAGTGAGACCCAACACTGCACCAAGGATTGGACAAGACCGATTTTATAACTCTGAGAGTTCCAATTATTAAAAACATCCACGATGTGACAAGATCCAAGCCCATTCCAGGCCTTTTTTGATTAATTCTGGGCTTGTTGCTATAATTGCCTGAGCTAATCTAAATGTGGATGGGAAGCCATGCCAAGAAAAGCTGATTGTTTTAATTTNGAAAGGAAAGGAAAGGAAAGGAAAGGAAAGGAAAGGAAAGGAAAGGAAAGGAAAGGAAAGGATGTGGGATTGTAGAAGCAGAGGCAGAGCCCATGGCAGCCTCCATCACTCAGCTTTAGCTGCTAGGTAACCACAGTCTGGAATTCAGTGGTTCCCTTCCCTCCTGGTTGCATAAGAGCCCTTTGGAGGCAGGGTTTGGGGAGCACCGAAGCTGTGCCTGCTGAATTGGCCTCTCTGCCAGCAGCAGTGTCTGGGCGAGCAGGAGCGCTGCCAGAACAGCACCGTGCTGCAGCAACACACTCACAACATTTACCCAAGGCTTGTAAATCACCTTGCAAAGATCATAGCAGGTTTTCCAAATGCTGAACTTCTCGTTAGAGCTGCACTAGCAACTCTATTTCAGACAGAAAATACGAGCAGGAGACTCCTACTCAGCACAGCACTGGGGGAAAGTGGCAAGGGCATGAGCAGCTGTCACCTGCTGAAAGGAACATTGCATTTTACCTTAGACCAGGTGAGCTTATTTGTCAGCAGGCTCCAGGGGCTGGCTCTGATGTTAAAGCAGTGCCTGTTTTGGAATGGCTGGGGTACAGAAGTGTTTTATTCTTCTCTAGCACCTGGTGCTTTGGCTTCTCCACTGTTGGAGCCCAAAGCTTTATTTAATCTACTGTGTGGGCCAAAGGAGAACGATTTCTCTCAGCTCTGGGTCTCTGTTATAGCACTGCTGCTCAGGCACTTCCCTCAGCTGAGCCTGGGCCAAATGGGTCTGTAATTGGAATCAGAAAAAGGAACATTCAGCCACAGTTAGCACTTGGTTAATTATTAAAGGCTAAAGGCCCCCACAGTTATTAATATTACAGTGTGAATTTCTCTCCCTCATTTGGGGAGGACAGGGGACTCTGCAGTGCTGGTTAAGAACTGGCAGGGGTAGTAACACCACTGGGCTCTGTCTGCACTGTTGACACAGCCACCAAAGTCAGTGTGGCAGACAGAAACAAGACAGGATGTGCTGCTCCTTATCCCAGAGCTTCCTCCAAAGGCTCTCAGCAGCCCTCACAGGAACAAAAAAAAGAAATTGTGGTGCTCCCCTGGGACAGCTAGAGCTCCTTCTGCACGTCCTGATCCCAAACAACATTTATCCTCACATTTATTGGAATTGGAATATCCCACTGGAATTCCTCCTGACCTCACTGGGGACCTGGCTTTCAGTGGGGTGCTACAAAGAACTCACACCCCCCTGGTGTGGAGCTGCAGTGCCAAGGACACTCCTTGGATGGCCATGGCTCAGTGGATTTGTGGTGCTGCCTGAATCCAGCCCTGTTCCTCCTGTCAGGGGCACCCCAAAACCTCTGCTCTGCTCACAGGAGTCTGGAATAACTCTGGGAGCTTCTGCTCATGGCAGGATGGGGAATTTGGGCTCCTCCCAAGGACACAATGAGGAGTGCCCATAAATAACTCCCCCTGTCTTTGCAGAGCAGCCCCACACTCTCATGCTGGCCAGGACACACAAGACAAGCCCCAGAGGAATAAAATGGGGTGGTTTTTAATCTTTTTTTAAAAAGGAAAGGTGTTCCCTCTCCAGTTTGACCATTTCTCTTTCCTTTGCCTCTCAGCTCCTCTGCCTGTGGATGCTCTGTGAGCATCCCCCAGCACAGCTGCCCTTGCTCACACCCCAGCATTTCTTTTCTTAAAAAAATCAAGAACTCCCTGCAATTGCTGCCCCATGTCCTGCCCTCAGCTCACAGAGCCACCAGGGGCTGGTGGCACCTTGGTGGCACCGTGCCTGGCAGCACAGGGTGATGATGAAGATGCTCTGAGGTGTCCTGCAGCACGTTCTGCTGGGCAGCACCACCACTCTCATGGCACCATGGACCAGCTCCTCAAGAGCATTTTTCATTTTTCTTGGCAAGGAGACCCATCCAGAGGCAATCCAAACCCAGATCACCCAGCCCACACAAAATTCAACCCTTCAGAAATGTGTTTTTGTCTCACCCTCAATGTCAAAAATGATGTTTTTCTCTGGGACAGCAGTTTAGAGTTGTTGGTATTATTATTTTTTAAAAATATCAAAATGTTTCTTGCTTTTCCACACTGCAATTCTATTTTATTTTTTTGGGATTTTGAATTGCTAGGATAAAAAAAAAAAAGAAACCCAAACCCCATAAAATTAAGAATTCTATTGGAATTGTGTAGCCATATAAATTAATAAAGCGATTCAATACAATAAAGAAAACCCAGCTATACTGCAATTATAAAGTCAAACTGATTAATTTACATTTTCCTCCATTAAAAATTCATGGAGAACAGACATGTGCCGTGAAACGTTTCCATTTCGGCAAAACTGTTTTCAATGGAAAACTTCCATCCAAACAGTTCTGGAGTGTTAAATGGCTTGCCTTTTTTTTTTCTTTCTTTCTTTTTTTTTTTTTCATTTTTTCCTTTTTTCCCTTTTTTTTCCCCCAAGTTTCCTTGCAACAACAGTGCCATCCGCTGGCTGCCGAGCGCTGGCTGGCCCGGAGCTGGGGCACAGCACTGGGGTTAAGGATGCTTCCCTCGGGAAAAAGGGTCCAGGGCATGTCCTGCACCTCCACTGCCCCAAATCCTGCGAGTGAGGAGCCTTCCAGAGCCCCCCAGTTTGCCCCAGTTTGTCCCAGCCCTGCAGAGATGGCATCCTGCTATTTGTCATCGTTATTCGCCAGCCAGCCACATCTCCATCCCCACAGCAGAGCAGGAAAAATTCGGTTTTCAGTTACATTTTTGGGAGTAAAAATGATCAGGGGGTTTTATCTTAATCTCTGCTGCCCAGCTGGTGACCAGATCTGGGATTTTGGGTGGAATCAGTGAGGCTGGGGAAGAACTTTGGGAGCAGAGGGCAGAGCTAACCCAGCCCTGCCACTGAGGCGTGTCCCCAAGTGCCACATCCTGGGAGCAGCAGGGACAGGCTGTCCCTCTCAGGGCAGGGATAAAGCCCAGAGAAGTGTGCAGGACACCAGAGAAGTGATGCCAACCCTCCCAAGGCCTCTCAGCTCCCTCTGGCAGCCCGTGGCTCCGTGACTTCTTCAGCTGGAAAATGCCACCAGACCGTTCTCCTTAAAAGCCACCCACACCCCGCCAAGCTCCCATGAATTTTCTTGACACCATTAATCCTTTTGGCTTTGACAACATCCTGTGGTACCAAGATCTGCAGTTTAATCACAATTTGTAAAAAAAAAATAAATAAAATTAATTCCTCTTTTTAATTCTGGGCCAACAGCTTGGCAGTGTCACTGGGAACCTGTGCCTTGTGTCACAAAGGGAAATAAAGAATAATTATTCTCTCTCTCTGCATCTCCTTCACAATTTTACACATCTCACCTACTCCAGCTCCAGTTCTGCCCTAATTTCTCCCTCTCTCTAAGCCACATTTTGCCTCTGAGCATCTTCTCTGCCTTGCAATGCAAATTTTTGTCCCTATGCAGGTGTGGTGGCAAATACTGAGCAGGGGTACAGCCAGGGATGGGGGCAGCACCCATTTCAGGGCACTTTTCCTCTGGTTCCTCTGTTTATCCCACCATTCCCTGTGCCTGTTCCACTAGAGCTGGCACTGAGCTGTATTTCCACAGAGCCACCTTCACCACCACATCAACGCTGTGGCTTTTGTCCTCTCCTGTGCCAGTGGTGTCAAGCAGCCAGAGCCTGGATGGAGTTCAGGACACAAAACCTTGATTGGAGAGGTGGCTGTGAGCTGCAGGCTGCATCCCGCTCCTGAGCGAGCCACTGTCATTGTTCCCTTCATATATCCAGGAAAAAATGGAACCAAAAGCCCTGGATAAGCAGCAGGTCATATTCAGGGCCCATTTCTGCCAACATTTCTAGGCACAGCATTCCCCCAACCTAAGCTTTAAAGGCTTGGTTGTAAATTCTCACAGAAATATCTCTGGGAGTGGTGTGGTGATGATTTTTTCACTAAACCAGCCTGTGGCTCGAGGCAGAGTGCAAGAATTCCATGGTTTTAAATGGCCCCAGTGTGCTCACACACACCTTGCCCAGGTTTTGTTAACTGACCTATGAGAACATTCAGGCTCTCAGGTCTGACTGGGTTTCCAAATATTTTCAATACCAGCTATTGCTTTGTCCATTCTCCAGGACACCTCTTCCAGGAAAAGGTGATCCTGCTAATGCACTT
The DNA here is from genome assembly GCA_013397075.1 of Rhabdornis inornatus. Classification (NCBI taxonomy): domain Eukaryota; kingdom Metazoa; phylum Chordata; class Aves; order Passeriformes; family Rhabdornithidae; genus Rhabdornis; species Rhabdornis inornatus. The sequence goes on along the minus strand of VWZS01003371.1, from coordinate 525,643 downwards.
GCTAATGTTGATATTTGCAGATTGCCTTGCTTTTCTGCTTTGATGTTGTACCAGATGTTTTCATCTATGCTCATTTTTACATTTTTTTCCCTTGTTTATAATATTTTTAATTAATTCCATGGTAAAGGAGGCTCACACCCAAATCTAAATCAGAATTCTGATGCAGTTACCCACAGATGTCAGGAATCTACAACAAGGAGCAGCTTTCTCCTTTTCTTTCCCCCTGTGTCGTGTGTCCTCTCTCTTCCCTTGTTCTGGTATCTGTGTCAAACTCCAGACATTAATCTGCATTTTGTCTCCCCCCTAGAGCTTCCCATATGTGCCAGAGCCGTTTCTGTGCCACTCCTGAGCTGTTTGTGCCAGCAGCTCCGCCACAAGAGCTGACTCTGGAGCAACTCCTGGAAGTTACAACCTCAGAGTCGCCTTCTCTTTCCCACTCCCTCCATCATTAAAATGACCTTGCACGGCAGATTAACTGATCTTCCATCCCTCTTGGAGCCACAGAGCACACAAACTGCCTGCATAAAACATGAAGCCCTTTTTTGTGCCTTCCCTCTGTGCTGATCCTGCCCTAGAATCCCCCCCAGCAGAGTTCACACACCTGTAAAATCCAGCCTGTAACCCTCATCCCTGTCACTTACCATCACATTTTGTGAGCTGACTCCACAGCATTACCCTTAATACATAATTCATGATTAATAGCAGCCACCTGAGAGCCAGACTCTATTATGAAAGGCAGAGCAAACATTATGAGAACCAATCCTTGCCCTGCAGAGCCTGGCAATCCAGGCAGGCAAACTCTGGGAGACAGAAAATAGAAACTCAAGAGTGGGAAAGGATTGTCTGAGGATTTCCAGCAGGTCAGGGCTACAACCCAGCCTCTCCCAGCACAGGAATCACTGCTTTGCTCTGACTGTCTCAGGGCCTGCCTTTGTTTTCCCAAAAAGCCACTTCATGTTCTGCTGCAATTTCTGCAATCAGCAGGGTCGAGCTGGAGAGAGGCAGCACTGAATGTCTGTGTGTGAGTTCATGGGGGCTGCACACTGAACAGGAGGTGTTTGCCTCTTAAAAAAAATCAAACCTTCAGTCCCTGAGCCTCACCCTCCCCTTCCCAGAGCACACAGGGGGGTTCTGATGTGTCTGCAGAAACTTTGTGGTGTCTCTGTGGTGATGTTTGCTCGGAACACAAACATGGAAGAGGGGTGAGGTTTCCTAGCACAGCTTTCACAAGTCAGTATTTCCCTGTTAATGAGACCCACTGGCAGTGCAGACAGCTCTTCAGACCCAGCACATGGACAAGAGGGACATTGCTGCTGGCAGCCTGGATCCTGCCCCGTCTCTGCCAAAGTGGAGGCATTAATATTGGATACAAACAGATAGCTCTGACACCGTGCCTGTCACAGGAGCCACCTCCAGGGACATCTTCAGGACACCCATTAGCACCAGCTCCCTGTCACTGGGCTTGGAAACCTCCCATGGTGAGGAAGAGCCTCTAAAAGCCACCTTTGGGACATCACTTTGGACCTGTGCTCCCCACAAATCTGGAGAGGCAGCTGCCTCTCCATTCAGTGCTGGGAGAGCATTTTCCTCTCACCAAAAACGAATCATCCAGGAGGAGGCAGGTCCAAAGGAAATGATCATTGTGATGGATAAAGCGAAATCAGGAATTCTCCAGTCACAGCACCTGCCAGCTCCTGGGCTGACCCAGCTCCTACAAATCCTGCCTTTCCCCCTTTCTCTGCTCCCCTCACCCTAATTAATGCACCAGCTCTCATTCCTACAATTAATTCCTTTGTGCTGCAGCAGGAATTAGTGGCAGTGGTCCTTGGCTCCTCCGAGCCAGGCCAGGTGTGGAGCAGGTCCAGGTGACACCGAGCTCACCAGGGGATGCTCAGAGTGGCCAAGCAGCAGGGCCCTGCTTGTCCCTCACTGGTAATACCAGGGACAGGGAATTATCTCAATTATCTCACTGCCTGCAGGCTGGAAAACAACAAATCCCACCCTGAAATGTGAGCAGCACTCTCAGCTGGGGCCAGGTTTCTCCAAAGGGCTCTTCTCCATCTTTCCAGGCACTAAAATAAGGGACCAACTCCAGATTCTGAGCTCCTTTGAAGATTATTTCCAATTAGGCATCATCAGCAACATGCAAAAAGAAAAAAAACCTGCCCCAAAATGTTCAGAAAAAGAGCAGCTTTTCAGATATAGCTGTAACTGGGAAAAAGGTGCCAAAACCCAGCCATGTCTCCAGGATCACAGAGGTCTAAATCAGGAAGTGGATTCACTATGTCAAAGACAGAAAGATTTTGCAGGAAATAAATTAAACCAAATCAAATCATTATTTTTGAATAAGAGGAAAAAAAAAAAAGGGTTTTATATTAGGTGAGCCAGACAGAAAGAGCTGCCTGTATAAATATATAAAAAGCAGATATAGTGTAACTTTTAGGGATCCAAGAACCATTTGTCCCCACAAAGTTTAACAGGCACCTTCAACTAGTAAAAGTTTCTAAATTTGATCCACACAAAATCTGTATTTAATTGGAAGCACTCTTCTGCCAGCTCTGTCATAGGAAGCTCAACACAGATTTTTCAAGCCATTACAGACAGAATAAATGGTGATGCTCAGGTGCTGCCTTTCAATCTAGGCCCTTCAATTTAGTTTCATTTCCCTCTTTAAAATTAATGATATATTCCACATGTCTGTGGAATAATGGGAACAGAAGTTAAGCAAAGAATATAGCTATTTCTAACTATTTGCTAGCTCTAGAGATCCAAACCATCCATCTTCCCATAACTGCTATCATGGTAAACAGTTATTTTACAATCCTGTGTTGACTTTCAGTGCTCTCAGCTCTCATGACTGTATTTATTTTGGGTATTTAAGGATGCTAGGTGTGTTTTAAGCACGGGACAAGAGGAGGCCTGGGAGGTTTCCAGGCTGGTTAAGCAAAAACCTGACTCCTTGCCATTGTACCTGCCTGAGAAAAGCTCTGGCTCCAGCAAGGAGGCCGGTAGTGAAAATAATCATGTTGAAAAAATATAATGAACACAGCCAGTGCACTGATCAGCCACAGGAGCTGCTGGTGCTCCCTCCCATTAGTGCAGCAGAGAAGGAAACCTGCCCTAAATCAGACCCCAACAGCATTTGTTCAACAGTTCCTTAACACTGATGAGAGGAAAAACCTATAGAATGGTGGAAAAATCATCCACTCCTGAAAAACACTGAGAAAAAAAGGGAAAATGCTCTCTTGTTATGGTAACAAGAAAAATTAACTCCTATCTGACAAATTATATGCTAGTGTTCAGCTTGGCACTAACCAAGGCTTTGAAAGCACATAATATAATTACTCTAACACAATGATTAGCCAGTAATTAGCACTGGCCTATCTTACATTAGAATCCTGGCTTTTTGTAATACGTTTTTATCTTTACCTACATTCATTTAGTACAAAAGCTGAGACACTCACATCATGGCAAATAATTAGGGCATGGATTTCAGCTTAGTACTTTGCAAGAGTGCACTACAGTCCAATAACTGGAAGAGAATTTAGTGTATAACATAAGGGCTAATTCACATTATCTATCTGCTAATTATTCATTTGTTTCTTTACCATTTAATTTAAAAGCTGGCTGTTACATACTGCCACCCACGGGCACACTAAGGCTCCCTTGTTCCATGGAACGATGTTTCAGGTGGTGTTTGCCAGAGAATAATCAATAAATCTGCAAGATTCTTGTTCCTGCTGCTGGGGAGGGGCAGGCAGGGGGTTCCAGAGGTGGAATCAGGGAATCAGCCCCAGCTGCAGCTCAGGGAAGGTTCTTGCACCAGGGCAGGACCATCTCTGACACTGAGGTAATGCTCAGCAGGGCTGGGAAAATCCTGGTGGTGCCAAGGGGGTGAGGAGAGGACAAACTCAGTTATTCCATCACTGGAAAGGGCACAGTGCCATGGAGAGAGGGGAGAATCTGTCCCCTGGCTCAGCACCAAGAGAAAAACTCAACATTCCAGCACAGGAGATCTCTGCCTTGGGCAGACCGTGCTGGTTCCACTAAATCTGCAAAGTTCAGCCACAGCCTCAAATTTCAGTCACAGGCCTGCACTGTGCTGGTGGCATTTGTCCTGCTGGGTGTCCCTGCTGTAAATCCTTTCCCAGCTGTGTCTCTCAGAGGGGACAAACCATCCTGGCTGCCTGGCAAGAGCTGGCACTGCCAGTGCCCCAGGGCTGGATGTGCTCCACCACTGCCCTGGGCATTTCTGCCCTCTGACCCTTCACAGTGTCAGCAAACACAACCAGAAATGAAATTTCCTCCTGCTCAAGCAAACAGCATCAAACTCTGGGACCAACACCTGGGAGCACCAGCCTGGAGCTGGGTTTTGTGACCACAATAACCACAGAGCTGGCTTCTGTGACCACAACCCAGACATCTGCTGAAAGCCTCCACAAATTTCTGCTTGTTGAAGTGGGAGAAAGCAAGATTTGAGCACAAAATTCGGTGTGAGGGCAGCAGGAGGTGTCTGAGATAACCCCACACGCTCACAGGGATCTCCAACCCTGCAGCCCTTCCCCAGTGATTCCCAGAGCACTGCAGGAACATTTCTGCCATTTCCTGACTCCAGCACTGTGTCCTCGTCGAGCTGTTCCTCCCCTCTCTTCCCCAGCATTTGGGTCACAGATGCTCAGCTCCTTGTGGTTCTGACACCCATGTGACTGACTGCAAGCAAGGAAGCTCAGGAAAAAAAAACCTTGGCACATCCTATTAATACACAAGGTGACAAAAATTCGTGACCCAGAAGAGGATCTATCATTTGCTGGCAAAGTCTTTAAAACGACTCATCCTCCTCATGTAGCTCCTCTCTAAGAATAGAGCAGTGCTGAAAACAAGAGCTGTCAATCTGCTTTTCCTGCTTTTCCTGGTGGGAATTTGGAATCCAGAAGGGTGGATCCCAAAGCATGGCTCCATTGCAGGGACAGGGAGTGGAACAATTCATGGGAAAGGTGCTGTTAGTGACAATAAAGAGCATTTTTGGCCCATGTGCTGAGAGCCATAACTGCTGTAAAGTGACTGGAATTTATTTTTGAGGGAGTGTTTTAATATTTGACATTAGGAGTTTCTATTATGGTGCTGAAAAAAAATTTCACTGTCGTAAAAAAATGACACTTGTGATGAGAGTCTTTCATTTCCATTCTGTTTGGTGTTTACCTCCATTGTTCATTCACCCCATGTTACAGATTTTTTTTTTCCCTGAAACATTTTTTCTTGAACAATAAAAAGTCTGATAAGGGGGAGAAAAAAAATATGATGGCATGGTTTCACTCTAGCATATTGTTGCCCTTGAAGAACAAGAATAAACCTTCCTTTCATAATTTTGCCATCAAGCAACCCAAACCATTACAAGAAAAAACACACTGTCTTCACACAGAGAGAATATGTTAATTATATTACTCCACCTAAGAATGTCGCTGCTTTTATTACTTTGCAAATATCACCAGACTAAATCAAGTTGTTTTCTTTTGTGTGTGGCTGGCTCAGGGTTTTTGGTTTTTTTTTTTTTTTTTTTAATGTGCAAGGTTTCAACCACCTCAGAAGGACAAAACATAACAACATTCCAGATAATTACACTGCCTCCAAATGAATTTGAGATGCCCCTGTGCTGCTGGTGGTTTCCAGGAGCCTCCTCATCCTTGCAGAAACCTGAGCTCCTACAATGATCCCAATGAAACTTGTGGTGAAGCCCCAGCCCGGGCATCCTCTGTGCCCTGGTCCTGAGGAGCTGGGGCTGGAGCATCCCTGGGCATCCCTGAGCAGCCCTGGGCATCCCTGAGCATTCCTGAACATCCCTGGGCATCCCTGAGCATCCCTGGGCATCCCTGAACATCCCTGGGCATCCCTGGGCATCCCTGGGCATCCCTGAACATCCCTGGGCATCCCTGAGCATCCCTGAGCATCTCCGAGCATCCCTGAGCATCCCTGGGTATTCCTGAGCATCTCTGAGCATCCCTGAGCATCCCAGAGCATCCCTGAGCATTCCTGAACATCCCTGGGCATTCCTGAACATCCCCGAGCATCCCTGAACATCCCCGAGCATCCCCGGGTATCCTTGGGCATCCCTGAACATCCCTGAACATTCCTGAGCATCCCCGGGTATCCTTGGGCATCCCTGAACATCCCTGGGCATCCCTGAACATTCCTGAGCATCCCCGGGTATCCTTGGGCATCCCTGAGCATCCCTGGGCTCTGCATTCACCTTGCCCTGGCTGCAGCAGGGCAGCTCCAGGTCACAGTTTGGCTCCTGGACCCCATCTGGTTTGAAATGTCTTTGTTATGAATCACTTTCCATCAGTGCTCTAATCCTTGAACTGCCTCCTCTACCCTTCACCATTTCCTTCTTCATTTTAGCCAACAGAGGGGAACTGGTGTGAAAAAAAAAAAAGTTATATATAGACACACACACACTTGGCTAGGCAAGCACTAAATAATGCAGTGATACTGTGATTACACCACTGCTGGTTTTGGGGACACTTTCTCTGGGGAAATTGGGATCCCAAAGGTGGAGTTTATTGGGTGGAAGGCAGATATCCTGTCTTTCCAAAATACCAGGTGCCTTTTCAAGCGGCTGCCAGAGAACAAAAGGGAGCTGCACCACCCCAGGCTCCTGAGCCCTTTTTACAGCCTCGCTTTATGCTTTACTGGTCACTGTCAGGAAGATCAGCCTGAAAAGTTCTCACTCTCAGATTTCAGCAGTGGGAAGTGTTCTGCTCACTCTGCAAGGAGGTGGTGAGAAATATCAGCAGCTCCCAAAAAACACATTTGCAAATGATGATCTGGCTCTAGTACAGCTCAGGCACAGCAACACTTCTTGTTGCAGTCCATTTAGCATGACACTGCAAGCTGGAGGAAAACAGGCCTTGGAAGTTCATTATCATCAGGTTCCAGCTAAAAAATATTTGGAAGAGATCCTGAAATAATTACAAGAGCATATGAATAATATTACAGTTAACAGGAACAGGCTGCACAAGGGTTTCCTTCTTGCTCACCTCCAGAAGAAGAGATATGAGGCTTTTCTGAAAAATAACATCAGCCTTCCAAATCTGCCTGATGATGTCATGAAAAATTAAAACTGAGATTCTCATTTAGGCATTTCTAAAGCAAATATATGCATCCCTCTCTCCATGTGGAAGTCTCTGCCTCATTCCCAATGGTGACATTTCTCCAGCACTTCCTATTTCATCGATCTTGACATTGCTCATTGCTTTAAAGATAAGTGGCATCTAAAATACAGCCCAGTTAATCTCACTAAATTTTACCCTATCCATTCATTGCACAGCATTGTTTAATGAAATCTGAACTTTTTTTTTTTTTTTTTTAGCAGGGCTGCAAAACCATGGCTGATGAAATCTTATTGGAGTCTCAGCAGTGCCACACGTGGTGGTGAATGCTGAACAGAGAAGAGATGAGAGTGGGATTTTGCTTTTCAAGGGCCACCACATTCCTGCTTTATTTCCACGTGACAATGCAGCCACCCAAAGAAACTGCAGGAGTTTTTCTTCCAGGTGAGGCTGGAGCAGCACTGAGGCTCTGTTTGGGCTTGCACAGTTTCCAAAACTGAGGTGCAAAACTCAGCCCACACTGGGCAGGTGATGCAGAGCTGGAGCTGGAAAGGGAATTTTGGACATCACTGAGTGACAGCAGCTACAATCCTGTGGGGTGGCAGCAACTGGAATCAGCTAAAAACCTCGTTTATCATGTTCAGAATTCCTGCAAACATTCACAAAAGCTCCTGGCCAGGATGGGAGGCCACTGAAATGGCCTTTGAAATGCTCTCTGCAGAGGGAAGCAGTGACAGAACACAGAGCTGTGATACATCCACCCCTCAGAAAACGCTAACCATCAAAGCCACGCCGGGAAGTTTTACTAATTTTTAAAAAATTTATCAGTTCACCACGCAATCCATCACTTAAAGACTAAATCCCCTGGCAAGAAATCGATGCAGCGTGAGTCCTGACCTTGAACACATCAATTTCTTCTAAGGAGCAGAAGAAATTGGGGTAATACTTGCTTAAACAAGCCCAGTGCTGTGGTGCACTTTTAAAGCTGGAGCCCTTGTAACGAGCCCCAGAATTAAAGACCAGGAATCTTTGCTTTGTCCATACACAAAGCAAGAGAGAACAGGGAATATCCAGGCAGCTCTCCCAGCCTCAGAGGGCACTGGGGGTGTCCAGGGATTTGTGCCTTGAACTCCAGCAGCAGCACAAACACTCTGGCTGAACAAGAAGGGTCAGCCTGGGGTGTCTGAGTCTCCTGTGCTGAGTTCCTTGTTGCCAGGGTATTGGATATCTTAATTCCATGTACAGCCTTAGGGATAGCAGCTACCTCCACACTCTCAGAATGCTTAACTCACCCATGGCAAAAGCAAATGCCAAGGAGGCCCTGCAAGGGCAGCCAAGTGCCACTTTCCAGCTGGCTGAAACACTTTTATTTTAAATAAATGAGCTGGCTGCCATGCACAGAGGCAGGGGAGGGTGGCACTGGGCTGTTTTCTGTCCCCAGCCTGGTTTTTTTTTCGTGTGTGTTCAGGCTGGGGAGGCTGTGGCTCACTGGCAGCTGTACAAGAACAGCTAAATGGGGATGGGCATGGGGGAAATCCCAAACAAAGAGGTTTGCATTGCACACCTATAACTTTTCAGGCCAAATCTGCAAGTTTGGAAGTGCAAAATTACCGGGGGGGGAAAAAAAAAAAAAAAAAAAAAAAGAGGAAAATCTTTTTTCCAGTAATGCTGGGAGATGGCAAGGAAAGGCTGCTCGAGGGAAGAGCTGGGACTGGACTTCGGAGGATGTGCAGCTGCTCAGTCTGGCAATCCCGAGCAGAGCTGGGACCTCTGTCTCACACCTCTCCCCAAGTGTTCACACCTACTTGACAAGCGTTACCCTCGGCAGGAGGTTTCGAGTTTCTTAAGTAATGGAGTTTTTATTAGTGGAAAGTAACTTCAACAACTTTATTACCGTTTTTTTCCCATCTCTGCCAATTACTGGCTACCTCTAGTGCAGGCTCCTCGAGCCTCCTGAAGAGCTGTTAAAAGAATCCTGCCATTTGCTGCTGTTGTTATGATCGTGCACTGGTGATAAACATTCCAAGAGTATTTTATAAATTGTGACAGTGGAAGGTAATTTTCCACACTATGGCTGAGATAAAAGGCAATGATGATTATCATGCATTTCCCTAAGTAAATATAAATCATAGCAGTTGTTTTGGAACTTGCCTTGACTGTTTCCCAGTTTCTGTTTACCAACTCCTGTAGCAAAATTGTGTTTCTCTCTGGATTAAACCTCTACAAGAAGCCCCACCAGAGCAAGTTAATTCTCTCATGTGCATCACAGTGGATTTTTGGGTTCCTTAATATAGTTTAATTTCTTATCTTTTAACACAAGGGTAAACACTAGCCCTGTCCTAGTGGAGAAATGAAAACTAAGTTATCCCAGATAGAATTTGGGACACCTTCCAAATTTTTTTTAAAGTTATTTTTGGGACACCTTCCAAATTTTTTTTAAAGTTATTTATGAATTTAAATGGAGCCCCCTCAATATATGCTATTGCCAAGATGAAAATTTATGCCAGGGGAGATGTCCTCAGACATTCCCTTTCATTTCTGCCCTCTTCTCATGGCACTGGATGGAATTCTTTTTCCCTCCAAGACAGAAATTAATATCACACACATACAATAATGGAAACAAGAACTAGGATATGAACTGGAGACATTTTGGCCTCCAAACAATAACTTCTCTGGATGAACTAAACGCCTTTGACTGAGGCAATAGAACATTTCTATCTATAGAGGATAATCACAGCCTGCAGCACAAACCATAACTGATGTTATGTTCGAGCTGGGAAAGGACACAGCACAAAGGTGGACCCATCAAATTACATTACTGCAACACACTGCTGAGTGCTGGCTCGGAAAAAGAGACAGGGGCAAACTCTCCAAGTGACTGGAACTGTTTGGTGAAAGTCACAACTCCTGAAGAAGGGGCAGGACTGGTGTTTTGTTAGAGAGGCACTGCTGTTCTCTGCTCAGGGACCCACTCTTGCAACAAATGCTGCCTGAAATGCAATTACTGGAACACACCTAACATCTAAACACCAGTTTGGGCTCAACTTGAACACAGGTTCAATACAAGCCCTTTTAATTATTTTTTTAAAGTATTAAGTATCTAAGTATTCTGTTTCTAAAGCCCTCTGAAGGGCTGTGGCCCCCTGCTGTCACTGTCACTGTCCTGAGCTGGCTCCTTTCCTCACCAGGGCTCCTCAGGGATGCTCTGCTCCTGCCCAGAGCCCAGCTCTGGCTCTGCCCCTTGCAAAGAGAAATCTCTGATGCCCTTCTGAGCATCAAAACAAACACTTTGGAGCACATTTTTTGGATACCTGGCCAAGGGCAGCTTCGGGATCGAGGTCTTCAATATCCCAGCAGCACCTGCAGAAACGGAGCTCTCAGATATTGAGGATGCCCCCTACCCTGCATCCTCCTGTGGTGCCAGAGAAAGTTCCTTTAGCAAGGCTGTGCTCCTCCCCAGGGCTGGGGAGGGATCATTCCAGAGCTCAGTGCCCTCAGTGTTTCATTGTTCCAGATGTGCAGGCTGAGGATGAACAGCCCCATTTTTCTCCCCAAAACCTCAGCAGTGCTTGCCCAGCCAGCACCATTCAGGCTGGAAGTGAATTCTGAGTTACAGGGAAATGTGAAAGGGAATCTGCCCCGGCTTCAGAACTCTGGTGCTGAGGAATGAGTCTCCTCCACCCCTTAATATCAAGCAAGCAGTAAATTGGTTTAAACAGAGCTTTTTGGCCAGGTAAAACTCTGGTTTCTCCAGCCTCTGTCCCAAGCCTTTCCTGTGACATCTGCTGGAATCCAGCTGATAATCCCCATCTATCAAACAATTCAGATCCTGAGTGCAGTCTTTTAAACCATCAGTGCAAAATTTCCTGACAATGAAGGAGGGAGGGGTGACAAGGCCACTGCTCTAAAGCCTGCATCAGACACACCCTCAAGTCACCACTCCCAGCTGCTCTCAGGCAGGAACTTTTCCAGGGCTGAGATTTTGGCCCATTTCCCAGATTTTAAGATCCAGATTTTTCTCTCAGTAAGGTTAAAGGAAGCATAGATGGTTTCTATGGAGTGTGATATTCAAATACAGCATCCTGACGGTTCAAATTCCCTTCACAAGTGAAATTTCTCTGGATAACATGTATAAAATATTGTGACATTTGCAAAATTTGGGGCACATTTCCCCCTGAATAAAGCGTGCCTGAAACACATGTGGGTTTATGACTTATTATGTTTTAAACTCCACCAAAATCCCAGTATAAATATCTATGACAAATACAACTGAGACAGTCAGATCTTTGTGGGAAGGTCTTGATAAATTGCTACACTTAAAGGTTTTGGTGTCATCATCTCAGTTACCTTTTCATGAACTCATGAGCTCACAGACATCTCCAAGGAAATCAAAGTCATTCCCTTACAGGAGCAGAGAAGGAGGAAAGGAAGAAGATTTGTCAAAATCCTCTTTTTTTTTTTCTTTTTTTTTCCCCAAACAAAATGAAAACATTAATTATTTCAATTGAAATTCTTAAGGACCTCGTTTGTGTTCCTCCTCCCCTCTTTGCTCTTGTGAGCCTGCTCAATAAATCTGCAATGAAATGAATGTTCATTGTGAAGGATGAAACAAAAGCAAAAAGGTTAAAAAAACAGAGCCAAGAAGCTGCAGGGCAGAGAGCTTGGAGAGCTTTCAAATGTGAGATTATTCCAGCACTGGCACAAATTGGCTGGAGAGTGGGTGGACTCTTCACCTTTGCAGAGCATCAGGAATAAGAAATTAAAAACCCTTCCCTCCCAGCTGCCATAAAGCCCAAGGATTGTCCAACAAAGAGCTCTCGACGTCCATAAAGCTCTGAGGCCCCAGAAATGGCCAAGGTGGCTTTTGAACTTGTCCATGGAGAGAAATGCCAGCAGCAGAATCATTTACACCTGACTAACAACTGAAAGGAACAGCCAGGCAGCAAAGAGAATTTCTCCCGGTGTGAATCATTGACTGAATCATTCTGAATCGAAATCCTGAGAGGGGGAAAAAAAAAAAAAATTCTGATGTTCTCTGGCCTCCCAGGAGCCCACACAAAGCAGCTGACTTTGTCCTGAGAAGTGCATGCAAAGCAGCTGGGACAGAACATTTTTTTTTTGTCTAAATATCAAGGAAAACAAAGTTTGCCAAGGAGAAACACACCAAGTCCTTTTCACTTATTCAGATTTTAAGACACTATTTTTTGAAGCACTTTCCCACTTTCCCTCATCTAAATGAGGTAGGAAGACCTGAAAAATTGTATATTAGCCAAGTGAGAATGCTCCTTTTTTTTCCCCACTTAAAAATAACTTTCCAGACTGAGATGTATTCCATTTTCTGGTAAAACATTGACTATTTGAAAAGGTTAGGCTCAAAGCAAAATTCCTCAACATAACTGAAATGTTAAGCCTTTTTTTTTTTTTTTATTTTAATCAGTATGCTGTACACTGCCACCAAAAATAAACATTCTTTTCCAGAAATGAAGAAAACTCCTAGGAAGTAGAAAAGCCATTTTATACACAATTCTGCTTTAAGAGGAACAGAATTAAAATCTTTTTTTCCCCTTCATTTTCTGATGTTGCAATTCCAGCAGTTCTCTCCAATTCTCATCTTTTTTTTTTTCCAAAAATAAATAGGAGAGGACCAGACCTTGATTTCTATCACACAAAACAAGGCTTAAAGAATGTAATTCTGTTTACAGGGGGAGAAACATGAGAAACCTTCTGTTTGCATTTGTGCTTCTGTGCCAATGTCACAAACGATGGGATGTCCTCGGTGCCACGAGGAAATTCCTCTGCTCCAGCCTCACTCGACTCCTGCAGCCTCAAGTGACCTGCCAGTCCCCCAGAAATGGTGCCACCCCTAAAACTGAATAAAAATACTGTGGTTGGACTGGAAAAGCTTTGCCTGATGCACACCAGAAGTTGTGGCAGCAATATTTGCTGAGCAGGAATTGCAGGAGAATGAGAAAACACCAAGTTTTTGGAGCTGGAGGTCGCAGCAAATTTTGCTTTTTGGGGATGGAGTCCCCAAAAGCAGCACTCAGCTCCTGAGCCAGGAGGGCTGGGGGTGCTTTCCATCCCTGCCACGTGCTGCCCCAGTATTACATAGAAAACCTTCTAAAAAAAAGATCTTATAAAATCAAACCTTATTACTTCAACTAAAGGAACAGTTAATAAATATCCATGAGAAACCTACCAGCTCTTCCTAAGAATAGGATCCTATAGCTGTAAAAAAGTTTGTTCTCATGAGAAAAAAATGCAAAAACTGTGACACTCACACCTGTAAAAACTATCCTAAATCACTAAAAAAAAATGCAAACAGTATCTAAAAAGAAACACCAGTAGATAAACACCTCTAATGTGTTTGTAATTGATAACCAAAGTAACAACTAGTTACTAACCAATTAAAAATAAACATTATATTTTTATAAATCCTTATATATCTAAGTATAACAATAAATCAAACCCTTCTTTCACTACATAAATAAGAATAAATCTTGTCTCATTTTTATCTCTAACACAAAACTACAACAACACCCCAGCACTTTACTGGGAGATTATTTTGTGGTGGGAATGCAGAGCTCCATCAGTGTCCCTTGGGCAATTTACACCCAGAGCATCTTTCAGCAATTTCCCGCTCAAAATGATGAGCTCTGTATTTTTCCAGTTTAAAATAAAAAAAAAAAGGTTTGGTGGAATGGCAGAGGCAAGACCCCCATGGGGCTTTCAGAGGAGTTTTGCTGGAGTGATGTGTGTGAAACACAGCCTTGCTGCATTTCATTCACTCAGAATGCACTCACTGCTCATCATGGATTATTGTGATGCCAGGATTACATCAGTTGTCACAATTTGGACAGAGTCCACCTCTCCTTTCATGGATGGAAATGTGTGAAATTCAATTGCTCTGGTGAAGTCTTAATTTTGTACCAATTTACTTACAAACACTGAAAGGAAAATAAAATTTAAAATGTGCAAAAGATTAAAGCACTCTTGTGCTAATGAGAGCCATCTGTTTGTTTCTTTCCCTTTTAAAGCACTTTCAATAGGTGGAAATGAAAGACTTCAGACACGTTTTCATGTGCTGAGCCTCAACAACAACAAAAAAATAAAACCACAGACTCATCATTTTCAGTCAGAACACTTGGACTAAGGAAATAAACTTCAGTCCAGCTCTCCAGTTCCTTCAGGGCCAGTTTTGATGGCAGCACTGATGTGAAGGTGGTGACACCAGGACTGATATCCATGTCCAGAATTCCCTTGGTTTAACACTCTGAGTGCTGCTGTGGCACCATCCCCTGCTATTTCACCACCAGTTTATCCCAGTTTGGCCTGCCCACGCACAGCTTTTATCTACAAACACCACAACACACACAAACACATCAATATTTAGAATATAACCCTCCACAGCACACTGGGCAATGCTCACACACAGCCAGGTTGAAGTGGAAGATGAATCCTCTGAACACAAGGATTGGCAAAAGGATCTGAAACTGGCAACTCACCACCTCAAACAACTTCTAAATGCCATGCATCCATTAAACATCTGGATATAAACAGATTTATAGCCCTGCTTAGAGTTGCATGCCAGCAGATAAATGCTTAACATCAAGTCAGAGGTGTCTCTAATCAGAACCACACAAGTCTTAGCAATCAACTGATCAAGCAAAAAATGACTCATTTTTGGAGGAGGGGTTATTTCACAGCTAGATCAGTCACCTCTTGCAGGAATGATTTAAGGAATGGTGCAAACAGGAGGGGTGTGGCAGCCCTGGAGAGCTGCAGAGCAGCATCCTCACACTCTGTCACATTCTGCTCGAGGTGCTCAAAGGGTTAACTGGTTCAGCAGCCAGAAAGGCACCATTCAGAAAAAAAAAAAATAAAGACAATTTCAAGTGTTTTCTCATATATAAAGGTTCTTTTTTATCCTTACAGCATTTCCTGAAGTTTCAAAAACCACCCAAGATGCAGAGATTAATGAGGATTAGGGGTCTCTTAA
Organism: Rhabdornis inornatus; assembly: GCA_013397075.1. Classification (NCBI taxonomy): domain Eukaryota; kingdom Metazoa; phylum Chordata; class Aves; order Passeriformes; family Rhabdornithidae; genus Rhabdornis; species Rhabdornis inornatus. The sequence goes on along the minus strand of VWZS01003371.1, from coordinate 510,538 downwards.
GAAATCTCCTGTTTTGTAACAACTGCTACCTACACTCTGCCCTCAGACTGGAGTTCAGGACTATTGACATGAAGTAATTAATGCATCATAATTAGAGCAGCATCTGTGCTAAATGCCCACGTGCTGATCTTCAGGGAGAATTACCTGGAGCCTTTTAGGGCCCATTTCCTACACAAACCCATTTGGGCAGTGTCACGGTGCTCCCTAGGGACTGGCAGCACGAGGACATTTTCCAAGGCTGGATCCAGGATTCCTGGACATTGCCTGGCTCGTGTTTTTCACCTGGCTGCAGTCACTGGCTCTTGCCATGTTTGCTACAAGAAAAACCCAAATCCCTCTACGAGGCTGCTGGGCTGTGCTGGAAGCAAACAGCAAATTTCAGTTTACTTACAAATATTAACCTTGTGCTTAAGTTCAATCTATTGAAAGCGTTGTTGGGAGCTGGAGGGCTAAAAGCAAGTTGGGTTTTTAGGAATTATGGCTGGAACAAGCAGGATAGAAGAAGGAAAAGTGCACAGAAGAAGTCAGGAGCCCATCCAAGGCTGAAATCCCTGAGAGCTGAGCCACCAGTTTGACCTTGGGACTCTGCTGAGTGTGAGGGATCCCCAGAGCTGAAGGGAGAATTTGGAAACATCTTCTGACAAGAGCTAAACTAGACAGAGTGGGAAAGACTTGTGGCTTATTGGAGTGGAACCCCAAAATAAGATTTGGCTCTGTAGGGTGGAACAAACTAAAAATGCTGGCTGGGTTTCCAGAGGTGGCTCAGTGTGAGAGGGGGAGTGACAATGAAACAAGGACCTGGAGCAGAAGTCAGACAAATGAAATTACTGCATTCTTAAAGTCCACAGTGTATGAAAATCCAAATACTTCATATTTGCAGTAGCTTTTCACCTCTTATTTTTTCTCCCTTTTATTCAACTTGACACAAATGGCTGCCTAATAAATTAACACAACCTTGATTTGACAAGCTTTTCCCCAGTTGCATTACAATGTCAAGTACCAGGGCCACTGCCTTCAGCACAGCCTTGACCATTTGTCATTTTCTTATAATTAATTACGGCTGTCTCAAGCAAGGCTGTACAGAAATGATAAGACTATTATGCAGCTTTCAACATTCATTGTCCGAGGGATTTTCACTCTCTTCATTGTTCTCCAGGGGGCCATTGTCCAATGGTTTGGGTATAAAATTAATTTTATCATTAATAGGAATCCAAAGCGCATTTTCTTTCATAACTTAAACTTTTCTTCTCTTCATATTTTGCTGATAGCTTGGATGGTTAAGGATGCACCACATGCTGGCCTGGGACCATGCAGTACTCACCCTGTGCTGGGTTGGATCACCAAGGGTTTGAGCCACACTCCAGAACCTTCAGCTTGCAGGAAACATTGGAATTTCAAGACTTGCTTCTCATCTGCACCTGAAATTCTTTTCTCCTTTAGGGTTCCCAGGTGAGAAACACCTAAAGAAAAAAAAAAAAAAGAGTCTGTGTGATAAATGTCATAATCTGAAGTTTCTTTATGGATTTCACTTCACAGGTTGCAGCTGGCCATACCTATGATTTTTTTTAATATCATCTCACAAGACAGAACCCAAACTTCTGCCAACTGTGGAGTTAAAGAATGGCAAACAGGACTTCAGCAAGACCCTTTCCTTCCCAAAAATCTATCAAATACTTTGAAAAAGTTTTATCTCACTTGCCCATATTGTTTTGATATTTAGACAGATCTTTCAGGGTAAGGAGTTTTACCACATAATTACCTCGGATTTCTTAATTATGAGCTATTTTTTTATTACATTAACACTTCCCAGGCCCAGCCAAGGGTGAAGCCAGCTGAACCAGCCCCTCCCAGAGAGATTCACACAAGGCAGGTGAAATGGAAAGCGAAAGAGCACCAAATATTGGGGAAAACGTGCTCAGCTGATTGGGGGCAGGGCTGAGAACAGGAACCAGGAGTCTGTGACTTTGTTCAGCCACCAATCCAAGGCCTCAGCCACGGCCTTCCCAAAGGGAACATCTGCCACACGAGATTCCAGCAACATCACAGTGAGCACCATCCCCTTTCCTTTCTTTTTCCTTTCCTCTTTTTCCTTTCCTTCCTTTTTCCTTTTCCCTTTCCTTCCTTTTCCCTTTTCCCTTTCCTTCCTTTTCCCTTTTCCCTTTCCTTCCTTTTTCCTTTCCCCTTTCCTTTCTTTTCCCTTTTCCCTTTCCTCTCTTTCCCCTTTCCTTTTCCTTTCCCCTTTCCTCTCTTTTTCCTTTCCTTTCCCCTTTCCTTTCCCCACTTGATGCACAAACTTTGGGTGCACTGCTGCAATAACTGAGATTATTCCTTTTCCTTTTATGACAATTCAGGTGAATTGGGCAGGTGTCCTGCTCTCTTCACCCTCTTTTTCCTACTGCCAGCTCTGTGTGTCACCCCCAGTGTCCCTCCCAGCTCCTGCACGTTCCTGCTTCCATGGCCACAATCATGGATCAGGCAGGGGTGGGGAATGTTTGATCCATTCCTGCAGCCAAAGCTGCCAGGAAGGTGAGGAAGATGAGGAAGGTGAGGAAGCAGCTTCTCCTCATCCCTGGCTGCTGTCCTGCCCTGCAGAGCTGAGGCCAGGTGGGTTCAAGGTGCTCACCTGGTTTTACCACAGGTTGTCTCTGCCTTGCAAGGGCACATGATAAATTCCTGCTGCTTTCCCCACAGGGTGTGGATGCATCTGCCTCCTTATTAGGCACCCCAGATAAATCAAAATCTGGTTTCAGGGCAGTATTTATCTCCAGATGTGTTCCTAAGGCTATAAATACACTTCTGTGTGTGTTGTTATAAATAGAGTTTTAAGGATAACACGTTTTAGACATCTCTCCCTATTTCTGGAAAGTTTTATTTTGAAAAAAAAATTAAAAGTAAAGGGTAAACATTTAGCTGAAACTTAACCACTAAGCTCAGGACAATATTATAGCTGTTCAACAAAACCATGGCGAGATCAGCATTTATAATTCTCTGCCTGAACAAGTTGTCTTAATTGCATTATAAGACTTCTGGCCAAGCAACACATACCATTTTCCAAGAGAATTTCTAAATGCTTCTGGTTTTGTCCCTAAAGCTTCCAGAGGAAGACTTTCCATTTGTGGATGAAAACACAAGCCAAAATGATGCCAAAAACTCAATTTTCAATGAGGAAAATATAGCTTTTAGCTAACAAATTATGTTCTCAACTTTTCAATGGGGAAATTGGGGCATTAAAAAATAAAATCTTCATCTTAAGTTCTTTCTTTTTTTTTTTTAAAGCTGACTCTCCTCCAAAAAAATTATTTCTCAGTAAAAGTTAAGGAGGTGAGAGACCTCTGTTAAGAAAGGAGAGACAGGGTAGCTACAGACACACTAAAAAAAGGGACTTGAAATCTTATCTGTGGCAAATAATTTTTCCTTGAGTTGGTCTCCTTGCCCAACTGCTTCCACACTTCCAGGTTTTCTGTGCTACACGAAAGAAAAAGAGGAAGCTCAAGAACTGCAATGCCAAAGCTCCTTGACCCAAGCCCAAGCTGGTTCCAGACATTTTCCACTCCTCACAGGTGGAACTCCCATTTTCCTGCAGCCCCAGCAGTTATTCTGTTTGGTAATTTATCATATTTTGGGTAGGAGCATTGCCCTGTATCGTGAAAGCAACAAATTCTGCTCCCAGTGAATTTACTGGCCAAACTTTCCTGGCTTCCTTTGAAAGGAGCCAGCCCTTTTCCATGGAACGCTGCATTTCTCCTGCGTGCCTTTGGATATTTGCCTTATTTCTTAAATCCCATTCCACCTATTTGCACTAATCTCTCTCCCCTGCGACTTGCCCAGATTCCTCAGGCACTTTGCATCCACTTCCCAAAACCTCGCTAAGGAACCCATTGTTCTGTCAGCACCTTGGCAAAGCGGGTGAAAGATCAAAGCGAGGAGTGTTTGTATTTTCATCCGAGGCTGTCTCTCCTGCTGCACGTTTTCTGAGTGCAGCATTTACCGTGTCACGGCATCCCTGCACCTTCAAACGAGGCACAAATATCCCGGCAGACAGGCAGGCTTTACTCCCAGAGACACCTGCTGTTATTCAGCCTCTCCAAGGACAAGCCATTTCAATTTTAAGGAACAGCTAAGCCTGACACCAAATCAGAGTTGCCAATGGTTACAGAAGCATTTTCACAATGAAGTGCTGTTCTCCTTCAGTTGCCAAATTGTTACTAATTCAACCATTGGAGTGATGCAAGTTTTTTATCTTATCCAGCCTGTGCAAACGTCCTGCTAGAAAGAGCTGCTCCTGGAAGAGATGCACGCCCATCACACACACAAAAATCAGATGCAACAGTTTGGACAACAAAAACAAGTCCAGCAGGACATTCAGGGCTTTCTCTGGTTTTATAAATAAACAGAATAACCATGTCAGGGGGATTAACCCTTCATTAGAAACTCTACAAAGTGCAAATTATGCTGATATCAGTTTAAAGAAGGATTTCTGCAGCTCAAAAGCTGCTGCTGTGTTCTCCTGTCTAAAAAGGGGCTGCAGGTGGCTGCTTTCATCCCCATCCTCAAGGTGAATTTACCTGCACAGGTAAATGCTGTAACTCCTGTGATTCAGGTGCTCTTGTGCATCTCTAATGCAGCTCCTCGTGGTGGCCTTCAGGACAGGATAAAGGATTCTCTGAGAGGCTTTTGGTTCTCCCCACCAGAATGCCTTTCTTGGGAATTAATGGAGGTACAGACTCCACAATTTAAAAAAAAAAAAGATAATTAAAAAAGCTGATTGAGGTGGCAGCCCCATAATTTTTTTTTTTTTCCCCAAAACTGAGCAACAAATGACATCCAGACCATTCAACCTGTTGGAAAACAGAAGTGGAAAGTTCCTGCTGTGGAGTTTTAGAGCTCTGTGGGTGTGCTCATTCCCCAGCACTCCAGAGCTGAGGGCTCTCCCATTTTCCTGAATTGCTGCATGAATCCACAGCCATTCCTCCATGAAAAATCCCTTTTTTTTTTTTTTTTAGCATTCAGAATTCCACTGCCTCTCTGCTGCTTGGATCCTTCAAACACTCGTGTGCTGTTCTGTCTCTCTGTAGGCTCAGCTCAGCCAAACTCTGCTTATTCCCCTCTTTTCATGTTTCCCTTCATCCACAGCTCCCTGTTCCCTCTGAACCTCTCCAGCATCCCATCCCTGCCTCTGATCCCAGGAACCTGCCAATGTTCCACTTGGATTCTGCTCCCTGCAGCCAGGAACATTCTGTGCCGAGTTATTCTTGGGATTTAAACTATTTCTGTGAACAGATTTGAAAAGTTTTATCTCCCGTACACCTTTTTTTTTTTTTTTTCTCCCCCCTCCCCGGTGCCAAACTACAGCTGTGGGTGAGGGGGAAGCAGGGAAATGGAAATTCAACACCAAGTCTGGGAGGGTTGGAAAAGCAAGGAAGTCTCAGAGGGGAATGGGATTGGGATGACATCATTTTGTCAAGGATCTCTCTCTCTCTTTGTATTTCGACAAAATCAATTCTGGACAGTCAAAATTTTTAATTGGATTTGTTCAGAGAATTAACAGGCTGATTCTACACCGTAACAGGGATGGGAAATTTCAAGTGTTCTGCCAAATTTCATATTTAAGTTATTTTTGAAAATGCCAAAATGCTTCTTCCAAAAGTATTCTAGTGAAATTTTAACATTTTGCTCTGAAATTTTGGCTCTAGCTTTCATTTACTCCTTTTTTAGTGTTTAAAAAAAATAAAAAATAAATTAAAAAAAAAAAAGGCAAGAAAACATCAGAGAACGAAAGCTTCTCAAAACAAAACCTCGATGAAGAAAAAAGTTTCAATTTCCTGAATGCAGCTTTAAAGAAAAGTTTAAATCAGCCATTTTCCCCCTGAATTTCATTGTTTCCACAGAGCTAAAAAATTTCCCATTTTCATTCTGCTCCACTTTGCATTTCTATGGACAATACCACGAGCAGCACGTCTGCCCAACCTATAATTTCTGTCCTCCACTAGAATCTGCCAATTTGGTAAATTATAGCAGAGCAAACAAATGCATTTTGTCCCAGCTGTAATGAGATGTATCCATGGTACCTGCAGAGTGTGATTGTCATTAAAGAATGAGCAATCCTAAGGCTGGATTAGCACTGCTCTTGTCTGATTGAACAATCTACATCAGATTTATTTCTGCTCACTCTGATTGAAGGTGTGATGAGAGCTGCCAGAATCATCCTGCTCTTGTTGCACTGACACTCCCACTAACCTGTGCAGAAAATAAAATAAATTCACAGATGTGCCCAAGCCCTTTGACACGGTGGCAGGACTTTCAGTGGGGCACAGAAATCCCAAATACTCAGTGACAGACACAACCACAGCCAAGGCTTCCTGAAATAATGTTCAGCTCAAAAAACACAGGGAACCAAATGCTTGGATACAGAGAAAGACAAATGCTACAAAAACCCCTTGCAGACATAAAACAAGAATGTAAACCACCAAAAAGAAAAATTCCTTCTCATACTCACTAAATCTGTCTAGGACAGTCATTTTTTTTGAGTCATTTTTCTTTCAGAGGCTGAACCTGAAATGTATTTCTTCCTCCCTCCCCACATCCCAGTTTAGAAAATAAAAGTTCATTTAGCACTCAGGGATGAGCTGAGAAAAAACACTAGAAACCATTTTTCCTCTGGAGGGACCACTGGGAATTTTGTAGTCCTAGGGATGAATAAAACCACAACCAGATTTCCAAGGGCTCAGTTTCATCCCTTTGCTCTTCCAGCAAAGGGCAGCTTTGCCCTTTTCTGCCCCTTTGCTTTTCTGTGCAGCCACAAACCAAAGGTGGTTTTATTGGAGTGTGGGGCAGACCCTTCCAAAAAGCTGCCTCTGCTCAGTCTCCAGGCACTCTGAGGATATTTGGCCTTTTCCTTTCATTTTACACCTCATTCCAAGCACAGAGGAGACACCAAACACGGACAGTGCCACAGCCCTCAGGCAGGATGCTGTAAGTGATGAATTACTGAAGGTGAATTAGTTGGAAATATTTGATGTGGAGCTTATTCTGGCTCAGTTTCAGGAATTTATCAATTCTCTGTAATTGACAAATTACTGAAGGTGAATTAATTGGAAATATTTGATGTGGAGCTTATTCTGGCTCAGTTTCTCAGGACTGCTGCCTTGCACTTTAAACTGATGTGATTTTGCAACACAGGAGGAACAAAGCTGAGCCCAGCTCGGCCAAGCTTTACCTTTCAAGACAGCTCTTCCCTCAGGGTAAGTATGTAAACACTTCTTTTTTTCTCTCCTTTTTTCTTGTAGACAAGGGTTCCTCAGTTAGAGAACTGCACAATGTAAATGAAAGATGAGGGAATTCTGCATGGAAAGGGAAACCTTGGCACCAAACACCAACAACTGCAGAAACTGCTGTGTCTCCAGGGGAGCTCAGGAATAACAGCCTGGATTTAACTCCTGGGAAAAGATTGGGATTCTTCTCAATGACTTGATAATGAGTGAGCTTCATTTCTCTTCACACATTGCACAGTCTGGCTTTATTTTTTATTTTTATTTTTTCAGAGTACCAGGATAGAAGACTTGGTACCTCTCATAGTTCTGAGTCAAATAATCTCCAATTTCCTTCTTTCTAATTGTGAGACAAGAAATTTCCAGGAATAAACTCCAGTAAGAGTGAAGTTCTACATCTCAGGTCATACACACACAAATGCATCCATGGAAACATTTGTGGGAGATGAGCAAATCAGTCTGACCATCACAAATTACCTTGAATTTGTCATCTGACAACACAAAATCTCCATGAACTTTGAAGACAAGCACGACTGGGCGGGAAGTTAACCCAAATAAACTAATTCTACAGCAAGAATAAAATTCCAAAAACAGCAGTCTATTAATATCCCATGAATTAGCTGTTATTTCTGTAAAAGAATACAGAATATTAAAAAGAAGATCCAACAAATATCTGTTTCAGTCATTACTAATGCACTTCTTCTGACCCAGGATAATGAACATCAGATTTTGGAAGCCTCAAATGCATGCTGTCGAGTTTCTTATTTTGGAATCATGCAGAGAAAGTGTCTGCTAAAATAATAATTAAAAAAAGAAGCACAACTGTAGGGTTTTACCAAGAATAGATCTCACCATGCTCTATTCACAGCTCACTGTAGGAAGAGGAAGGAAGGAAGGAAGGGAAGTAATTGCTATTTAATTATATCATAAAAACATCAGCTGACATTGCCAGTAAATGCCACCCCATGTTCAACTTCCAGCCTTTGGAGCTCATGGCAGACCAGGAAGGCAGGAAAAGGCAAAATTCCCAGTTTAGGCTGCAGCCCCCATTCCCACCCTCCCAAGCCACACCCATTTATCACATTTATCATTAATCACATTGATCATTTATCACATTGGTCACCCCCACATCCCACCCAGACATTCCCAGCCCAGCCCAGCCCTGAGCACTGCCAGGACCTCACCTGCCAGGGCAGTCCTGACCCCGATCCCATCCCTCATTTCCCTCCCCATCCCTACAGCTGCCCACTGCCTCAGCCTGCTTTTGGGCAGGTGTGATCCCACTGAAGGATTCTGCAGCCAAAACCACCTGCACGTGTTAAAAATGCAGCAGGAGTCGGACTGAGAGCTCAGGGAATGATGTAAAATGGAATCAACAGCAGCAGGAGAATGCCTGGGAGCACTCCCAACCCAAACCTGGCCTCCAGAGCACAATTCCCCTCTCAGGGAAGCAGGGATGACCAGGCAATGTGCTGGGCACTGTCCCACCATTGCTTTCCATTATTTCAGTGGCCACAGGCCACCGATGGCCTCCTCTGATGTCCTGCAGCATCTCCAGCTTGGCACAGTGCTCCTCTCATTGCTGCTGCATTCACTGCCTGCACAATCAAAGATTTTCTTCTCTTTCTTCTTTCTTCTTCTTTCTTCTTCTTCTTTCTTCTTCTTCCTTCTTTCTTTCTTTCTTTCTTCTTTCTTTCTTCTTCTTCTTTCTTCTTTCTTTAATCTTCTTTCTTCCTTCTTTCTTTCTTCTTTCTTTCTTCTTTCTTCTTCTTTCTTCTTCTTTCTTCTTCTTCTTCTTCTTCCTTGTTTTTAATTTATCCCGAGGCACAGGAGTGTTTTTTACTGCACCTCTGAGTGCATCCCAGCCCAGGAGTGTCAGCCCTCCCCACTCAGCTGTGGCTGAAGGTGTTTGCTGCAGATTTGGGGCTGGAGGGTGCAGATGGAGTTTGGTGTGGAGCTCAGGCTCAGCAGTAAATTGGCATTAATTACTGTGTGAGGCAGTAAATAAGCAGAGCAATGAGCTCCAAGCAGCAGGGCTGCAGCAGCAGCAGCACTTCCCTCTCTGCTGGCTTTCCAGAGGAGCTCCCCAGCATTCCCAGAGTGTTCTGACAGCCACACTCTGTCAGCTCCCCTCATTTCCAGCAGCTAAACCCACCCAGAATAAATCACATAAAACCAGCAAATATTTCTGCAAACTGCCTGGCCCGTGGAGCAACTGCTGCAGCCACAGTGGGGAAGCCAGGGGACACCAAGTCCATGGAAAAGGAGGGATCAGGATGTCACACACACACCCAGGGTGCCCAGACACACCTTGGTCTGTTCCAGCTTCTGTCTGGGGCCTGCTGCAGGCACATCAGATGGCAAATTGTTCTATTTTTATTCACTTGTGGCAGATGTGCAGCTTTCTCCTCTATTCACTTCATTCAGCTTGAGAGGGTAAAAAAAAAAGAAAAAAGCAAAAAGCTAAATTGCTCTACCTTGCTGCAGACTCCTTCCTTGCAAGACCTGCTCCAGATCTCTGGATCCTTCATCCTCTTTTCTGAATGTCAGAGGCAGGAGAAAAATTGTTTTATCACTCATACTCTGCTGGGATGTGCAGGGTGAAGCAGCACTGGCCACTTGCTCTGCTGTGAAAACAGGGAAATGAACAGAAGAAGGGAATCAGAACTTCAGCTTTCCACATTTCAGGATGCTGCTGACACTGCATGTTCTGATAACAGCTTTGGGATTTGTGTCAGGAACTCTTAGAAGAGGATTTGGGTCTGGAGCTTGGGGCACCAGAGAATTCAGAGAAGTGTGTCCCTGCACATTGCACATCAGCCAGGCTGTGGGGTGGGGTTTGGCTCAGTTCACACCCACCCCCAAAGCAGAACACCCCAAATCAGCAGCCTGCACCTGGAGCCAAATGGAAAGTGCACTGTAAGCAATAAAAGGCAATTCAGGCTTTTTTTTTTCTATTTTTGTGCTCCAATTTATGCAAATGGTGTGATAAACTCCTTGAGAATTCGCACGTTTTGGGGTTTGTTTTGGAAGTTTTGCATTCCTCTCACAAAAAGCCACCAGTGTTCAGTAATGACACCACTTTCCCTCAAAAATCAGTCTCCATAATGAAAGACCTTGGATCCTCCAGTCAAAAAAATTATGTTTATAGGCCTCTTTTTATAAGCAGACGTAGCATGTGAGAGGATATGGATGTGGGACTGAACTCCTTTTCATTTGGTGTAATAGTCAATAGTGGCTAATCACATATTGCATTTTTACTGGGGGGAAATGATCTCATTATATCAGTTTTTGATCCCCCATGATTCTTGAGAGCCAGTAAATGAGAAGGTTTCCAAGTGAGTAACTGCATTCTTGATGAAACAGATTTCTTTTTATATAATCCCATAAAGGACACCTCTCCTCATATTCGTGGTGAGCACTGTGTAATATCCAGTGTTTCATCATTAGCCAGCCTAAATGGACATTCATTGGATTAACATTATCATGTTTAAATTCCTCCTGCAAAATAATACATTCGAGATTATTGCTGGAGTTTTTGCTCCAAGGCACTAGTGCTGGTAATCAAAATCTCATTAAAAAGAATTCATATCTTCTGTAGCCCAAAGGATCTCGATTTCATTCCTTCCCCTGTCCCTGGGCCTTCCATGCACTGATTTATCTGGGTGTTTTTACCCAAGGAAAAACTACCCCAATTGGCTTTTTTTAAGAGCAAGTGTCAGAGGTACAAATGGAATTAGACACCAAGTTGTTTACATACACTCAGGAGCTTTGGGAAAAAATTCACTTCTCTCTTTCTGCCAATTTCAATCAAACTTTTAAAGGAAGGAGAAGTTTTTTAACAGGCACTGCTCTGATGTATGGTCAGATAAGAACATCCTTTGACACTGCAATGTGTTTGACTGGAAGGTAACACAGCTTTAGAGAGATCTCTGTAATTGTAATTACATCTTCTTTTAGCTTTGCCTCTTCACTTTGACTAAATTTTGACTTTTAAACTTAACTCAGTGATTGCCACAACCAAATCCTACTGAAACAAGGTGTGAATTCTGAATTTCATACAGAGTGGTGCTTGCCTGTCACCAAGCAGAAAAAACAGAGGACAGTTTGCAGTAATCTCAGATGAAATAATTTATTTTTTTGTTGTTTCAAAATCGAGATTATCATGAGAATAACTGCACTGTTTAACTTTTTAAAACCAGACAGCTGATTCTTTCTCCCCTCTATCACAGACACAGGAGAGACCCCTTGGCTGAGCGTGGCCTCTTGTGCATTTTGTGCTTTTTTTCTGTGCTCCAGGTGAGTCTTCCCTCCGTGATCTGTGGTGCCACAAAGACCCCAAAATATTTGGTTCTTCAGGTGCAATTCTTCTGCCTCTCTCCATCTCGGGGTGAGCTCCCCAGGGCAGCTGCACTGTTGCAATTCCTGCAGCACTTCATGGAGGATTCACTGCTGAGCTGGGGACAGGATTCATTCTGCCACCCTAAAGGTGTAAAAGGCATCACTGCCTGGAGAAATGAAATTCCTGCGCCTCTTCTCACTGCCAGGGAAGTGCCAGAGGGAAGACAGAGAGAAAACTTCACCCCAGGACTCCAGCTGTGTTCTCCACCCTTGCTGTAACCATAACTGCCCTCTTTACTCAGGGTTGTAATTTAATATTTTAATCCACATTGCTGATTCCCAGTGAATTTGTTGAGTCTGCACCAGAAAGATCTTGAGTCCAGAGAGTTCCTTCCTTCAGTCACAGTGTCCAGCCCAATCTGAGCATTATTAACAATCAAACCCAACTGGCTCCTTGCTCCAGTCCCCAATTCTGTAAATTGTACACCAGTGCCCAAACCCAGCAGAAAAACACACCAGGGTTCCCCAGGAGCCCCTCCTAGGCCATTTTCCAAACATTTTACAAACTGATTACCTCAGCTACGATCCCACAGCAGATTTATTGCATTTATTCCCCATTTGTCCCCTCTCTGGCTGGGCAGTGCCAGGGTGGTCACAAAACAGGAAGGTGCAGATGGGAGAGGCTTTGAACTGCTGGAGTGGCACAAAAACACTGACCTCAATTTTCGGCCCGTTTGCAATCCTGAAATATTTTTAAGATGAATGAGATGCTTGAGAGCAGTGGGAGGATTTGAAAAGCTTTGCTGTTTTAGGGGCTTTTCCTGAAATGAAACTGAAATGTCCTTTCCTTTGAGCTCCAGTGCTGCTCACACCAAACGCAGGAATGTTTTTTTTGTTTCTGAGCTGCCAATTTCTTTGGCTGGAAAAAAAAAATTGAGAGATTTCCACTCCCATCTTTGAGCTGAGAATGTTCTTTGTATTTTCTAATGTAGGGAACTGCTTTAATGACCTTCCCAAGTGCTGAGGGTAATTCACCACTAATTGCTTTTAGAAGTTGCTTTTCCAAGGTACCAGCTCAGACTAAGCTTGTTTACTGATGCTCACTCATCCATAGAACTCACACCTTGCAACTAAAATCACTTTTTCTTTAACATAATGAGATCTTAGAGGCTCCTCCGTGGGTTTCCCAAATGTTCAGAGAAAATCCCACAGCGGCACATTGGGATGTCAATAAACTTTTTATTTACCTCACCTTCAGCATGGGCACTTGTAGCTGGCAAAGGAAATAAGCCAGGCTTTAGGGAGAGCTGCTCAAAGGCAATCTCCAATGGGTTCTAACTTTCTCCACTCGTGTAAAAATCTCTGATATTTCACTGCCTCTCACCGAATTCAAGGAAGCTTTTTTACAGAATTTTTTAAGGCTGTGTAAATTCTGCAGTGAAAAATGCCAGACGTGTTTCCAGGACCAGATTTTCTATTGAACTTCCCTTTCCTCAGCAGTGCAGGAACAATGGGCTCAGAGAGTTTTCCTCAAATTTTGGGGGGAATTGCTGTGGCCATGCCTGGACAGAAGCACAGGTTTAAAGTAAAGCAGGGGATCAGTGCCCACCATTTTAGTTTAGAATTACTGAAGCTTAAACAAGAGCATGTCAGCATCACTGGGTTCCTCAAGGATATCTGATATTTCTAGTTAAGACTTTTTAAAAAACTCCCTCTTCATAAACTGGATAAGCAGTAGGAAACCTTTCTTTTAATGGCACTATTCACAGTTTTGTCCTTAAAAAATTGGTTCAGGTGAAACAATTTTTTTTCTCTGTTCCATTGCAGTTGTTGGCTGGAAAAAAAAAATTATATTACTGGGAACAAACATCCACATACAGAGAATTTCCTTACATTTCTCTGCCAGCTGCTGCTGCCTTCACCATGATCTATGGGTGCTGCTGCTTACTGCATTACTGATATCCACCTACCAAGATCAAAAAGGAAAATATTTTCCATTAAATCCACTGACCCTTCTCCTGGGAAAGAAGTTGAATATTCTCATTATGACTTCTATTTCTTTCTTCTTTTTTTTTTTATTTTTTTTTTTAAATCACATCTCAAATTGGCTTCATTTGATCTCAACTACCTTTGTCCTAAAGCTATCGCTTTTGTTGTTCTTTTTCTGAAAACCAGGGCTTGTGATTTTGGGAAAAAAGAAATAAGCTTTTTCTCTCAAGTTTTATTTCATTGCTCTGTGCTTTGCTTGGAAGATTGTAGCTTGAGGACAGAAAGTTACATTGATGTGGGAAGAGGATGGAGCAAACTGTAAGAATCCACAATTTAGAAGCAAATTTTTATTTTGCTTCAATTTCAGTCACAAACAGAATTTGCTTGCCAGAGTTCGTGTTCATGACAATTACTTTGAAATTCAGCATCACTCCATAATCTCTCTTGTCTTTTTTTTTACCTTCTGAGTTTCATTTGGAATTGGTGATTACTGAGCTTAGTCAAGCTGCCTTCCCCCTAAATGCCTGCAATTCAGTATTTTATAGTGGGTTTCACAGTCCAGATGCTATTTAGAGCTGTATTTATGCTCACAACTGGAACTGCAAACCCTCCTGTAGCCTCTGGATAAGGGACAGATGTGCTCAGCCAGATGTTCTGAGGATACAGAGGAAACCATCCCCTAAACAAACCCATGACCTGCTTAGCCAAGCTCCTGTTGCCTGGGATGCCAGGAGATGATAAAAGTGATGAGAAATCCCCCCTGAAACTGAGCCTGCTCTTTCCTTTTGCCTGTCAGAGCTCAGCCTCACATGCAGAATGTGCCTCGGCATTTCCTGCTGGGACAGAGCTGCTGTCACCCCCTGGCCTCAGAGGGACCCCTGGGACCCCACAGACACAAACTGCTGTGCCTGGAGCCCCTGGGGTCACCTCCCTGCTGGGAACACACTGGGATCTGAAGCCAACCCCTGCTGATTAAAGCTCTCACTGAAGACAGGAAATTGGGGAGCACGTTCATGTGTCAGAGGTGGAACTTGCACTGGTGAACACTGGGACACCAGGACTTGCAGCTCTTTGTCAAAATGCTTCCCACTCTCCACACCAGAGGGAAAAACTAAATTCTAATGAACTTAATGCCAATGCCTGCATGCCCAAATAATTACTGTGCTCCCGGGTTGAACCACAGACACCAAGATTTCGTGAGAAAATTCCCAACCCCTCCAGCATTTACATCCTTGGGCACAAATTTAGCTCTGCAATATTCCAAACTCCCCAGTGCAGGCAGAGTGCAGTTATTAATTATTTGTGTTGCAAAGGGAAAGGAGGTGATAATCAAGGAATGAGGGAGATCAAATTACCTTATAAATACCTTGGGATGCTCACAAGGTCAACAGCAAAACAAGGTAAATGTGATTTGTTCCTTTCTCCCAGTAACTAAACCCCATTTTCTCTCACACAGTGTAAAGTTCAGCCTGAACTAACACAGCACTGTCAGTTCCTACAAATCTCACTCCTACAAATCCAGGAGGCAAAAGCTATAGAGGGAAGAACCCAGTCTGCCCACTGGAAATGTCCCAGCCTGAGAGCTGCTCTTCCCTTCCCTCTTCCCTATGTCCCACAGGTAGAAATGGCCCAAATGCCATTTAATTTATGTCACCTCATCCTCAGCTGTTTCTTCATGACTGAGCACAGAGCCAGGAATATGATTAACTGTGAAATCTAATATATGTCAATTCATCTGCTGTTTGCTGTTTGTAGCACATTGTGGGTAAAAGTGTAAACTTCCTCATTTTTTAATCTCTCACTCATGTCAGAAATGCCAGAGTCCTGAGCTGTACAGTCACAGGGAAAATAACTGAAATGTCCTTTCCTGGATCAATCCTGTCTCTGCTGACATGGCAAGATGTCACAAAACCTGAAGATGAAAAATTGCTTACTGCACACAACAGCAAATTAAAACCAGCCCAAGCAGTGCAGCCAAATCCTGCAGGTGTTACTCAAACCTGACCCCAGCAGAGCCCAGCCCATGAATCCCCAGAATCCACAGGCTCTGCCCTTGCCATGCTGCTGTCACCCTCCTGCAGCATCCACAGGGGTTTACAACAGCAGAACACGGTGAAATTCAGCCCTGGGCACCTGGAAATGAAACCAGCAGAGCCCAGCTTGGTACCTCAGGAGAGAGCTGGTGCAACCTCATTACTGGGATCTCTAAATATATTTCAAGCNATTACTATTATTATTATTATCATCCCAATTTTGCAGCCAGCAGCTGAAGGTAGCACCCTGTATGAAATATCCATTGCTGTACTTTAGAAAGTTAATTTTCCATTCCAGGATTGTTCTCTCAAGATATCTGCAGGACTTGGGGGGAAAAAAGGGCTGTTGTGGTTGTTGTGGTACAAATATCTCAAGGCTCATTTTTGCTTCCAGTAAAGACTGAATCCAGAGAGGGCAGGAGTGAGCTTGGAATTGTAAAAACAACAGAAAACCCCAATAAAACCCCAAAATTTTGCAATTGCATAGGTACAACTCATAAATCCATGCAGCACCTTGCCAGCCACTGACAGTATATTTTCAGTTCTCAGGTTTTAATTTATTTTTGATTTGCCCAGCACCACGAGGAAAGGAAGTTTGGAAGGAGAGAAGGATAATGCACAAGGAAAGCTGTGCACCTAAAAATCAGCAATTTAATATCTTGTTCTCTGCTCGTGCAGCCAAGGAATAATCAAATCCAGATGAATTCATTGATTTGGATTTATATTAATGAAAGAGAAAAGCTCTAAAGCTTTCCTGCATTAGAATCATGGGGTCAGCACTGGTGCCACTGTCACATCTCATCCCTGCCTCTCCTCACCTTTCCTGACTTGGCAATTATTTATTCAATGGCAAAGTTCTTGTGATAAAATGTTTCCCCCCATTACAACTGCTGGAAAGTTGGAAAAATCAGTTGTTTATTTTATCAGGCAGAACATTTTCACTTTTCAGCTGTAGAATGTTGTCTGACTTTTCCAAAAAGCAGGAAAAAAAATTGTTTCCTGTCACTTATTAAAACTACAGAGGCTCTGCCTGGTTGTTTTCTACTGGGCCTCCCTCTCAGATCCTTGAGAATTCTGCCTGGAGAATGGCAGCCAGCCCAAATCTACATGAAACTCCTATTTAAATATGACATTCAAAGGCAGTCTGAAATGTGACAGGTATACAAAACAGCACCTCCGAGGCTTTGTCCAAGAATCTGAGCTAAACATTTTTCTGGAATTGAAAAAAGGGATTGGTGATTCAGTTTTGATGCTCTGCTCCAAGGTCTTTGGAATAAGAAGCACATTCCCTGAAACTGCCTGGGGAATTTTGAAATATCAGTTTCTGTATTTATACAAATATTATTTATAATGTATGAGTAATATACCATAGATAACACAGTATAAACAATATTTATAATATTACAATTATTATAATATAATTATATATATAAATAATACAAAGCTTCTGTGTTTGCTTAGACACTTTTTTCATGATGTTTGACTACAACAGAAATACCTAAATAGTCATTCCTGTCATCACAGGACTGGAATGATCCTTGGCCAAGATAAGGAATTTTCCTCACCTGAGTTAGGTTTTCAAGTCCTGCATTTTTGGGGTCATCAGGTGAAAAGCTGATGCAAACACTGGATAATCCAAGCCTTGATAAAAGGCTGTGTAAGGTCATTGCCAGGTGCTTCTGCACCCAGTTCAAACAGGAAAACCTGGGAAAACCCAAAGCTCTTGCAGTGATGCCTCAGGATTTTAGCTTTTTCTATTTTTCATATCAAACATGACAAATAAAAAATAAAAAAATGCTTTTAGATGGTCCTGAAAAGGCAGGATTCACCAGGATCCCACAAACACTCCAGGAGGGCCTGGGAGCTAAAGGACACTGCCAGCTTTGACCTCAGCCAAATCTCCCCTTGGAAAAGAAAAGAATTTGGGGCAAAAAAGCTGGGAAGTGACTGATTGTGGTGCACTTACTATGCAGGATAATAAGTTATAATAAGTGCACTTATTGTGCAGGAGGTCCAGCTGCAATAGAACATTTCTGGCATGAAGCAGGCTCGGGAATGAACCTGCACATCTTCCACACAGCTCCAGAGAAAGACACAGCCCGTGCTTCTGTGTCACAGGATAAGGCTGACCTTGAGCACAGGGAAAAGCAAAATGCAGTGATGTGCCAGGGATGATGAATGGGAGAGAAAAGAGAGCAAACAGCATCAGTGACCAGGGGAGGGAATGGTGAGAAAAGCTCAGGACACATCAGTGCCCAAGGCAGGAGAGCACAGAGCAGGGCCAGCCCCTCGGAAGGTTCCTGCTCATTTCCCTGCAATCCATCCATCACCCCTCCAAAAGGGCTCCTCAGAGAATCCTGCCCAGCCTGTGATCTGATCAGCACAGCCAAATAGGATAACAAGGTAAGGAAACCTCAAAATACTCTGCTTTCAGGTCAGAGAGGAAAAGGGAGATGTTGTGCTTTGAAAAGAGACCAGAAAAGGAGGGAGAAGCTGCCATGTGGATTCTCTCACTCTGTGCTGATAGGTGCCACCACCTCACCAAGTGATCAAAGAGCTCCTCCAAGCAGCCACCATCAAAGGATTTTTCCAGCTTACACCGTGGGATGGGGCCCAGGGGGCTCAGAGCTGCTTTGGGGTGTGGATGGCAGAGCCATGAGGAGCAGGAATGGTGCTCCCTGAGCCAGCAGGAACCTGCAGGCAGCTGCCCTGGACCCCAAATGGGACAATTCCCTGCCTGAGCCCTCTATGAGTGTGACCCAGATGTCTCTGGGTTTTTTTTTTTCCTTCCCCGCTTGACAGATGAGGAGATGACTGTGATCAGAACAATGTGATTACAGCTCCCAGCTTTGCCTTCCTGCACCTCTGTGTTTCTGCTTTTCTCGGATTGCTTTGCTGTGTTTCCATTTCAGTTTGGCACCTGGCACCAGCAGCAGCAGTGTGCCTGTGGGGTCTGCCATGGAGCAACACCTCCATCACCTCCTCCCACTTGTGGGGGCCTTGCCTTGCTTCCTGCAGCACATTCTGCTCTCAGAGGTGGTAAATTCATTTTCTCTAAACTCCCTGAACACCCTTGTTAGGCAGAGAACTCGGCCTTTGCTCAGGTTTTGTGCTGAGCCCAAAAGGATATTCAGATTTCAGTCCACTTCTGTGACTTTGTCCTGTGACAAAGTTGCTTTACCCAGGTCTCTGTGTGTTGTTTTCACATTTATTTCTGTTCCCATTCCTCCCTCCTGTACAGCAGATGCTTGAAGACAATATTCCATCTGTGTAGGTGACTTTATTTCCACGCTGCACCACCACCCATTTACTGCTGCCCCCCCAGAGCTGGAATTTTCCCAGTTAATTCTCTCACCAGTACAACACCTCATCTCCTTGCTAACACAAGAATGGTGAAGTTTGCTGTAAATACCTGCAAAAGCCAATATCTGGGTAATAAGAGAACTGAAACAAATATTTTTGTCTGCATTAAGGAACTTGAATTCCCCCTGCAGCTCCCTGAACCATTGGCAATCATTACCCTTGTTCCTCCATGCATTGTTTTTGCCAGTGCTCATTATTAATCCTGTTCTTCCTGCTGCTGGATGGATTTCAAACCATCCTATGCAACAAAGAAAAGTAAATTGAAATGAGTATTATCTAGACCTCTAATTAAAGTGGTATTAATTTTTCTTCGGTGGAAAATTAAAGGGAAAAATCCCATTCTTGAAAAAAGAAAGTACGTTGTCACATTTTAAAGTCAAAGTTAACTATGAATTATGGATCATTTGAAATAAAGCAATACAAAAGTACCCACCAGGCCTGTATCCAAAGTAAAAATGAATTTATGACAAAGCTGATATTGACCCATCATTTATAAGGTCTGTTAAATTCATCTTAGACTTAGGGCTTCTAGTGGAAGATGATTTATTAAACAAAGTAATATAAAATGCAATGAAATAGATTAAGTCTCTTTTTGAAATATTGTTATCCATTAGATCTGGTAAATTTAAATCTGTTTAAACATGAAATACCACTTCAGCAGATCCTGCAGCTCCCACCCAAACGTGGGGCCGCTAATGCTGAGTCTCAGGGTGAAAAATCTTGGTCAGGATTAGAGATGGCACTAATGATTTTATTTATTTGGGGGTTTTAAATTAATCACTTTTAGGCTATCTTAACAGTTGCAAATCTTTCCTGCCTCCAGCAAGAATCCAGATCTGAGCTGATTGAGATGCAGAAGGGAGGCAGCTCGTGTCCCACTCAGATAAATGTTTGGGGCACCAGTGATGCCTGGTGGAGCTCAGAGGAGCCCAAACCCCCAGGACAGAGCCAGGCACACACCCAGGGGGAGCTGAAGGGTGTGAGGAGCCCCAGGGAGCTCAGAGCATCCTTGCCACCCTGCCAGCACTCAGACATCTCCTGCTGCCAGGGAGGAGGGAGCTCCTGAGCATCTCCTGCAAGCACCAGGATTCACTTCTGGAAATAAATCTCTGCTGGAGGGGCTCGAATGCTTTACAGCCTTGCTTCTCTCTGTGTTCCAACAATAGTAATTCAGTTGTAATGACTCCTGTAAAGATATCATTTGAATAGTAATGTTTTATCAGTTTTACTTTCTCCTGTTTTCCAGAATAATCCATTCTCTTATCTCACTTTCGCTCTGCAGCCTTTGAACATTTCTGAGCTTTAGTGTTTGTGCATAACACAGAATCTCATGGCCACGGGAGAAGCAGTGCCTCTGTTTTTAATTTATTCGTAATTAAAAGTCCTGTGTTAGCGACAGTTTCAAATCTGACACGACATTTTTATAATCTACTTAATATCTCAAAAGGTTCCTCTGCACTGCAGCCTGGGAATTATGCAAATTAAGAAGAGGAAAAAAGCACTACCTCAGTGTTGTTTAATCATAAAGCTGTGACTGAAGAATTATTGTTGTTTTTATTATAGGAAAACTCCATTACAGGGTTTTGCCAAAAGCAGGTGATGGCTCAGTACATTCTGCACTGCAAGAACTCTCCTTCTCACACAGATATAATCAGAGATTCACTGCCACTGCAAATCCTCCTGGCCTCAGCCCAGAGCTGCTGCTGAAGTTAATAGAAAGATTCTGTAATGGGCCTGGGATCAGGCCCTTTGTAAATATAATTGAGTGTCATCCCTTCCTCCCATTTATTTCTGTGTCTCCTGGCAGTTAGCCCTGCCAGCTCTGACACACACAGACCCCTGGCACACCCTGTGCCAGCCTGGGCTGGAGGAGCCACAGGACTGGAAAGAAGATGCTAAACTGGCACTTGGTTCTTCATAATGGCTGCAAAGTTTTCATTTTGTGTCTGGCACTTGGTTCTTCATAATGGCTGCAAAGTTTTCATTTTGTGTCTCTGCAGTTCATTACTGAATCCTTATCCCTTCATTGAGCTGGGATTGTGGCTCCATCAGTGCAGGGGCAGCTCAGAAATGCAGCTCTGAGGGAATCCATGGATTTCACCTACCCCAGAGCGCAGCTCTGAAGTGGAGAATCCAAGCAACTCAGTTATCCCTGAGTGCAGCTCAGAAATGCAGTTCTGGGAGAATCCATGCATCTCACTTATCTCTGAGTGCAGATGGTGCTGGGGCAGCTCTGAAATGCAGCTCTGATGGAGTCCATGCATCTCACCTATCGCCCCTGAGTGCAGCTCTGAAATGCAGAATCCATGCATCTCAGTCATCCCTGAGTGCAGATGGTGCAGGGGCAGCTCAGAAATGCAGAATCCATGCATCTCACCTGTCCCTGAGTGCAGCTCAGAAATGCAGAATCCATGCATCTCAGTCATCCCTGAGTGCAGATGGTGCAGGGGCAGCTCAGAAATGCAGAATCCATGCATCTCACCTGTCCCTGAGTGCAGCTCTGAAATGCAGAATCCATGCATCTCACCCACCCCTGAGTGCAGCTCAGAAATGCAGAATCCATGCATCTCACCCACCCCTGAGTGCAGCTCAGAAATGCAGAATCCATGCATCTCACCCACCCCTGAGTGCAGATTTGCTCTGGCAGAGGCAGGCACAGGCAGCCCAGCCTCTCCCAGAGCTCTCTTGCAATAAAATGAGGTTTGGTGGCACTGGGCTGCTAACCCAGAGCCTGCTGCAGCAGGGCAGGGCTGAGCTCTGAGTTTGTGCAGCACAGGAGATGCAGAGGAGCAGGGACTGGCCTGTACTTGGAAATCCCAGGGCTGCCAGGGGAAAAGGATGGACAAGAAGAGAGGATTGTGCATTCCTGTGCCATCACTGGAGCTTTGGTGGGAGGGAGGTGAACAGTGCTGAGTGCCTGAGCAGCAGCCTGGAGCCCAGCCCTGCAGCCAGGGGATTTATGGAATATTTGCTCCTCCTGGCCAGCCAGCCAGCAGCTCCTTTAAGCTGCCATCATTTCTGTGTCACTGCAGAGTCTATTACTGCTCCCATCTCTTACTCACTTTCACTCTGCTCTTTCTACAATCGAGGGCCAGGCTGGATTCATTACCCTGAGGCTGTCATGGGGTTTCTGCCACTAGCAGATGTCTTTGGCCTTGGAAATCCTTTTCCTGCACCTGCCCAGGTGGCCCAAAATTGTCTTCAGTGCCTGGATTTTCTTGGTGTCTTCTGTAACATCCAGAACCAGACAATTCATCCCACCAGGAATCTTTCCCAGACCTGCAGAAGAGCTCAGGCCACTGCAAGGCTCAGGGCAGCCAAATCAAACTGGTTTGTTCCTCTGGGACAAAGGGGATTTTTCTGGGGGACACCTGCCAGCTCAGCAGGTGTGTCTGCACACAGCAGAGCTGGCCCAAGGCTCTTCCTTTCCTGCCTTGCTCAGAAATGCAAGCTGAGAAGTGAAATCAGCGTGAGGAGCGATGCAGTGCAGTCTGTGGGGGTGTACCTGTGCATGTGCCCCGGATTTTAAACATGAAATAAAATGAGTTTTCATTGCAGCCCCTCGAGGGCAGAGCTGAGGAGTGCCCGTGGGAATCACCGACCCCTGGGCTCCTCCTGGGCTCTGGCTAACAGCTCCTGCCCAAGAGGAATAGATGAATGAAGGAATAAGTTACTGAACTGCTGTTGGTCCTGCCCTGTGGAATGCACTTCATGGCTCAGGCTGCAGCACCCCAAACCCAGGGGGATGTGATGGCTGGAGAGGCTCCCTGGAGCAGAGGCTGGGCACAGCTCAAGGAATAAAGCAGGGATTTATTAAAAGCCTTCAAAGGATTCACCTTGGGCAGTGCCAGAGCCCAAGATGGACCCAAGATGGACAATGGGTCAGGAGTTTTCACACTTTTATCAGTTTTGGTGCATTCTCACACTGGGGTTCATTGTCCAATCCCAGCTCCAGGTTCTGCAGTCCCACCCTCCCAGATTCTCTCCTCCATTCGCTGCTGTTTGCACTTTTTGGGGCTGGAGCTGCAGCTGTCCTTGGTTGTGGGGCTGGAAAAGGATTGTTTTGTGTGCCTGAGCTGGGAGGAGAGCTTGGAACACGATGTGGAGTTCAGAGTCACACACTAAGGCATTTCAGAACCTGGAAAATATGAAAGCTAAACCTGAAGGGCATCAGAAGCTGTGCAGTGATTCCTGGGCAGTGCTGGGCTCTGTCTCAGCAATTCTGAGTTCACTGGATCTGCTTGTTGCAATTCTGAGTTGCTGCCTTGTGAGCTCTGTGTGCCCAGAGTAAATCACATTTATAATGTAGATTTGGGAAACCTCTTTTTCCAGCTGAGCTACAAAGCTTCCCAGTTTCTCCTACAGCTGCAGTTTGTGCCAGGCTGCAGCAGCTTCACCAATGGCAAAATCAATTCCAAGTGTGGGAGTACAGAAAACAACTTGTGTGTTCATATTGCTGGGAACTGCAAGGACTCCTGAATATCTGATTTTAAATGCCATACTTTCACTCCCCTTATCACAGTTTGCAAGTGTCTGATGGCAGATATTAAGTTCCTTACCAGAATAATTCTTATATAATGAGAAATACCTTTAGCATAATTTATGAAGGCTGCTTAGCTGGTATTTACAGCAGCTGCAGTAAATCCAAGATGCAGCTTCAAACAAAACTCACAGCATCTCCTTAAGATGTAACCTAATACTGTCAGGAAGAGTCAGCTTTAAACAAATAACTCAACACAACACTGCACTAAATAAAGATTATGACAATCTAATGCTGATCTTCAAACTTGAGATGTTTAGACAGAACAAAATTGATTTTTTTTCTTTTTTAAAGAGAAGAAGGTCAGGCAGAAAAGCAGTATTCCAGAGGTCAGCCGGCCCACAGCCCTCAAGCATCTTTTACTGCATCTGGAAATTTCACTGCAGAGAAAACATTATGACCATTTATCTTATCCTGCCCAGAGGGGAATGGGAAAGATGATGCAGCATCTAAGTTTTGGTGGAACAAACACCAGGAATTTCACTGCTTGTGCAAAATAATGCCCCAAAATCATGAAGTTACACTGGGTTAATTTAATGATAAAGCCCACAATCATTGCATTGTCTTTTACTGCATCCAACAAGATCATTGATCTCATTTTTTCAGTGTGATCATCTTCTGTGCTCTATTTTCACACACTGTCAGTGTTACAGCAACAACCACAAACCCAAAACCCCTCAATTCCATCACGACTCAGTGGCAAAAAAGGGTTAAGGCAGAGCAGGGAGGGGATAATGCCAGGGTCCCACAGCAGCTTGGGAGCAGAACCAGAACCTGGAGGCAGAAAATGCCCCCAGTAGAGCCCAGTTGCGGGAGACTGGGGTGAGCACAGCCCAGGGTGCAGCAGGGACAAGTGCCAGGCCTGAGCTTCCCCATCCTGTCACAACTGCTCCTTGTCAAGGGCAGGGATGTGCTGACACAGATGTGCTGCCTCTGGAGATCCAGCTCGGAGAGGGAAGGAAAGGGGTCAGCAGTCCCCTGAGGAATGTGGGTGTGGAAAAGAACCTGAAAATTCCTGATAAAAGGACCTGAGAAATATCTGCTGTCTGGGAAAAAAAACAAAAAAAACCAAAACAACAAACTAAATCCACCCCCAAAAGAGCAGGCTTTAATGCTTTGATAGCAATCAAAGTCCAGCTCAATGTCACGACAGCATTGCTTTTCAAAGCAAAGTCCTCTCCTTTCTCCTACTCCCACCTCTCTTCAACTGGATTAATCAATTTTTCCACTGTGAAGACTTTAGAGAGGCCTTTTTGCCATTTTAAATTCATTTACCTGGAAAGTCAAAAGACAGTTTGTAGTGTTCCACAAGGGCAGTTCCAAAAGCAAAGGTAACGGGAGCCCTGCACTGCCCAGCTCTGACGATTTCACAGCCATGACCACTGGAGTTTTGTTTGGAAACATTCCCACTTGCACACTCACTCCTCCATCCTCAGACTGAGTGAATAAACACCTCACTGCCATCCCAGCCTTCCCAGGTGCCACAGACCCAGCAGGGGAGTCCTAAAATTCCATTTTGTGTGCTCCCATTACACTATTTGAGACAACGCCTTCACCAAGATACACATCAGGATCTCTGAGGTGAAACGTGGATATAACACCAAAAAAAGGGAGATTTTCTCCTGCAGAACACCTGTTCTCCTTTACCTGTGCCTCCAGGAATGGGGCCATTTTACAAATAGTTTTCAGTTCAGCAATTAAGCAAGATGTGTTACCAGCAAGCAAATGTTTCAGCAGCCTGTGTGATTGCTTTAATAGAGTTCAAACACTCTTTATCCCACTGCTTTTATCCACCAGCCTGGAATTACATCCCTGTTTCTTAATGCTAAATGCAAATTTCATTCTCTGGTTTATCCCATCTCCCCTCTGATATCAGATTTCTCCCCTTCTGTGGTTTCTGATTTCTCCCCTTGCCTGCTGTGGCAAGGTTGTGACAATGACTCGTGGTTAGCCCCATCTTTGGATTTCACTTTAAAAGCTGGCCTTGGGAAGATGCTGTTCCAGAGAGGAGGAAGTGTAATAAATTGTGCAGTGCATTATGATGAGACAAGGAACAGCTTAGGTAAATAATTAGTGTCTTGCCTTCTGCCATGCCAAGGTGTGAATCAGAGCTAATTTGTCACAGTGCAGCCAAAAACAACTGCTCAAGCATAACTTGGACATCCAAGGGGGACAGACAGATTACAGCCCATGCTGCTGTTTATTTGTTATTCTCCTGGCTCTGCAGAAAAGGAAATATGATATTCCAGCTGGCTGGAATTCCTGATGGAGTGCAGTGGGTCTTAACAAGTGTACCAGCTGAGCTGGTATCTCCCACCACTGGGAAAAAATAAAAAGGCTGCTGTGAAAAAGTGAAAGGTGCAAAAACTGTGGTTGCAGCAGTGTGGAATCCTTGTCCTCAGGAGCTGGGAAGGACCCGTGCCTGGGTTCCCATGGCTCTGGGATGGGCCAGTGCCTCCCAGCCCGGGCTAGCTGGGGCTGGGCTGGTGATGGGACTGGGTAAATAATTGGGAAATGATCTCGTGCAGAGAGTGTTAACCTGATGCTCAGTGAGATCGGGGAAATAATTAATTGTGTCTCTTTGAGGGATCACAGGCTGGGGTAGAAGGGAAATTGCTTTTCCTCGCCACCTTGGAGGGATATTAACCTCACCAGAGACCAGGCAAGGACAGAACAGCTTTTCTCTTGCACAAGGTGGAGAAGCAGGAACACAAGGAGAGCTTTGAAGAAGTGACCAGAGCTGGCTGGAGCCCCCAGCAGTGGCCACTGGCCCTGGCCCTGTCCACACCCAGTGGCACACCATGGAGGTGCAAGGGTTTGGAACGAATAACTGGAATTTCTGCAGTGCTGATGCTGCTCTGGACAAGCTCTGGTGTGTCTGCAGAAGTCCTGGCAGTGTGGACACCAGCACGAAACAGCATCAGAACCTGGGCAATGCTTTGGGGGGCATTTCCAGAGGCATCCAAGCACTCCCCTTGGCTCCCCTCAGGGCACAAGCAGAGCTACTGAGGCCAAAAACCAACGAGGAAGAGACAAGGAGTTCCATATTTTGATATTAATGCTAATATTTTTAAATGATCGTGCTCTAATTGCTCAGGAAACCGTTGCTTAAATGTAAATTCCACGAGCAAAGGAAAGATAAAACAGGCATTCAAGGCACATTGGGTTTGCACTGAATTAAAAAAAAAGGAATTATCTCTGCAGTTGAACTGGTTTGCTAGCTGCAAAAATGCTGTAGATTCCTGGAGCTGACATGTAATACTCTTCTGTGATTAGATTATTAGTTTAATGAATTAAAAAATCATCTCAATGTTTCTTTCTGATTTTGCTGCAGAGACCAGAAAAGGAAGCAAGCTGGAAAAGGGTCGTACATGAGCAGCTGGGTTTAACTTGTGATTCCATCAGAAGCACATTTTAGTAGGAAAAACAAAAACAAAAAAACAGCCACTCCCTAAGAGTCCAAAAGAAGTGTTTTCAGTACAAAAAATAAGCAAACTCCATGTTCTGGAGTGAAAGGACAGTGCTCTGTTGGGGCAGGGTGCAGTGAGGGTGAAAAGGAACACCCAGGTGTGTGTGGCCATGGAAAAACAACAACCACAGCATAGCAAAAACCCCTCAGAGGTTTCCTGCTCAGCTCCCATCCCCAAGGTGTGACAAATTCCATTTTCCTGTGATTTCCTGAGCAGTTCCTGCAAAAGCAGGAGCTGGGGATGGGGATGGGGCTGTGCTCAGCCTGCCCCTGCAGCTCCTCCTGAGCAGGAACGTGCTCCTCACCCTGAAAACCTCTGCAGAGCTTGAAAGAAGGGCTCAAAATCCAGATCACTGCATGGGTTTAAAATATCTTATCCAGACAACTAAACAGGCAGAGCTCTGATCTTGACCTCGTCCATGTCTGTGAGTTATTCCCTGTACATCATTTCCACTGGGCTGCACTTTTACCATCCAGTGGCAGCAGGCACCTCTTGAGCCTCTGAAAATCAGCCTGAGCCACTGACTGTGCCTCAGGAACAGACATCACTTTCTTTTAAAGGAATACTTGCTACTTTTAAAACTGAAATTTCATGTCTTCCCCTTTTTTAAAAATAAAGAAGAAAAAGCAAATGCTGCAGAGGTCTTGGTCTTTCTTAACCAGCAGGAGCACTGTCAGAGTGCAAAACTTTGAAACTCTTGCTCTGGAAATAAAGAGACTAAACTTGTAACTATTTATAATTATTTAATTGGGACTCTTCAGTTAATGCTGCATTAACACTTTGCATAATCTAATCTCTGCCTTACAGAAGTGCTATTTTAAGCTCCGAAATTTTCATGTCGCAAATTTCAGGATAAAGAATTTTGATTGTAATGATAGAGCAGAGGCTGGTGGAGGAAAGTGGCAGGAGACAAGAATGCAAAGCTGTGATTGCCCTCCCTGGCCACAGCTTTTCTCTTGCACTGTGCTCCACTGAATAAGGAACCTGCAATTAGATTAATCCTACAATTGATTCCAAAAGGTTCACTGATTAAAAACAACTGTACAGAACCAACATTTAGAAAAAGAATCAAACACTATTTATGCACCAGTGGCTTTGTTAAAAACAGGGAAAAAACCCACTCAAGCCAGAGGAACAAGCCCAAGGTTTAATTTATATAAATTGCAGCCACCTGTTCATTCCATTTCCAAAAGAAAGATTTTCCTGCATGCTCTGAATCAATTTCTATAGCTAAAGGAATCTCTGGGAGTCTCACTCATTTCATCTTCCATCTGAGGTTGCCAACCTCTCCCCTTAAGCTGCAGGTATGATTAGTAAATTGGGAAATGATTACCTTCACCCAAGCAGCCTGTCTGCAGACAACCAGATTCATACACACATCCAGTGCAACAATACATAAAAATGGGATAAAGGCAGGAATCTCACTGCTCCAATAAAGTATTGATTGTTAATGTGGGGAACTGTGCAATAGAATTCTATTCTACAGAATTCTAGTCTATAGAATAGTATTCTATAGAATAGTATTCTATTCTATTCTATTCTATTCTATCCTATTCTCTATTCTAGTCTATATTCTATTCTATTCTATTCTATTCTATTCTATTCTATTCTATATTCTATATTCTATATTCTATATTCTATATTCTATTCTATTCTAGATTCTATTCTAGATTCTAGATTCTAGATTCTAGATTCTAGATTCTAGATTCTAGATTCTATTATATTCTATTCTATTCTAGATTCTATTCTATATTCTATATTCTATATTCTATATTCTATATTCTATATTCTATATTCTATATTCTATATTCTATTCTATTCTAGGTTCTATTCTATATTCTATTCTATCCTATCCTATTCTATATTCTATTCCATTCTAACAGCCTGGGGAGCTGCTGGGACCCTCAGCCTGGCAGGATCTCAGCTGGCACTAAAGCATTTCCACAAGGTGTGTCCCAGCTGGTTGTGTCACCAGCAGAAAATGTCACTTTGAAGATACAGGAGTCAGTGGAAATGATGTAAAGAACAGATCAGTGTTCCTGGTTCATAAAACCACTGAAATGAGGATTCTCTGCTGTGGATTACAGGAACTTCCCCACTGGGAGCTGGATTCTAAACCCACTCCCAAGAGACTCACACCATCCAAAATGCTGCCCAAAGAACCACAGAAATTATTTTTTCCTCCAGTGGCTCATCTTTTGCCTCAAGCAAGCAAGTTTGGTTTTGGTCTGGAGCTGTTTGGAGGTCACCAGAACATTTGGCACTTAATTACTGGGCCAAACTGGTGCCCTGTGGAATGCCACAGACACACAGAGCAAACTAACACTGCTGGTCTCTACAATGTCTTTACTTTTCAAATATTTCCTCAAAAACATTTGAAATATTTTTATTTAAATCCCTCCTGTCTTGGAGGGATCACTTGTAGCAGGATATATTTAGGAACTGGAGAATGCTGGACTAGGACTGACAAATTTGGACATCTTTCTGTCACTTCCAATCACAACTGAATGTAACAGAAGAGCACAGGAGGAACAGGATTGGATTTCCAAGCATTGTTATTTTATGTCAGTTGATATTCTCCACTGCTGCTGCTCATGAGTCAGATTTCTTTACTATTTGGATCCTTTATTCCTTCAAAGTATGCAAAAAGGGACCCACTGCCAAGAGCTTTTCCAGTTTAAAGCAGGCTTGTGGCAGAACTGGCAGAGTGAACGTGGTTATTTCCTGCTGAGCTCTAATATGTGTCATCAGGATGGGAAAAGTGAAAGAAAGGATGAAGGAAAACACGTCCTTCTCTGCATCTGATGTGCAATGTGCCATCCCTGCCTGCTCCAATACCACCCAGTGTCCAGAAATCTTCACACCCATCAAGCAACAACCATGCCCTGCCTGGCAGGAGCTCTCAGATTCTCTCTGCCCATCACAAACCCACATCAGGGTGAAAAGCAGGGCTCCGGGGTCTCAGTTATCAGAGATATTTAAGAACTTCAGGTATCTTTTTTCCTTTTTTTTTTTTCTATAAAATTTTGCAGCTGGTAGAGCGTGTGGGAGATGAGAGGTAGTGCCTCCAAACTTTCCCTTGCATTTTAATTAAGCCTGAATACTAAAAATTAAAAAGCTATTTGCTAAGATTAGCATAATTTTAAAAAATGATCAAACCAAAATCAAATTAAGTGACTTTCTGTCATGCCTGGGAATGGGCACATGAGGTCACATCCCTCTGCTGCAGATGGGGCTCAGTCCCTCCCTGCAGGGCAGTTCAGAGTGGTTCTGCCAGGTCTCATCCTGTGTGAGACCCCTGAAAACTCCACAAAATGCATTTTAGCATCTGCTAAGGGGTGCTTTACATTCTGACTTGTGTATACTTCAATATCCTCATTTTTTTTTGCATTTTATTGTTTGTAGCTGAAGAATCTGATCTATTAACTAATGTTAAAGTGAGTTATTTGGGTTTGTGCTGCATTGTCTGGCAGTGAGCAGATGTGGAACCATCCAGGTCCTGCCTGAGAAGGGAGGAAGAACTGGGAGCAGAGGGAATTTCTGTGGCAGCCAAGGATGCCCACACTGAAATCAGGAGTGGCCTTGCCCATGGCTTGCTCAGCACAGGATTTCTGAGGATGCCTGGGTGTACCTTTGAATCAAAACAAGACCATCACCTTAAAGCTAAAAACATTTGGGTTTGGAAGAAAATTATCACCATTTAGAATTTTGAGCTGACACTTCCCCCAAATATCTTTACAAACAATATTGTGACAATTTCTCCCTTTTTTTTCATTTTAATTTTCACTGTGTTGGGATCAAATCTCAACAAGAATTTTAGTGAATTGCTTCTGATTCCTCAACCAGCCCTTTATGGTTTTATTTCCCTCCTGTATAAAATCATCAGCATTTCCAGTATCTTCAAAACTAGGCAGAAAAGGCAGAAATTTGGAGGGCTGTGCTGTAAATATGAAAGTCAAATTCCCTTAAGCACAAGCCAATGCAACTTGGATGCTGCTGTTCCACTCCAGTGATCATCTCATTTGCAGCCCAGGCCACGACTTGGGATGATTTTTTTTTTAAAAGAGCAAAATGACAAATAATTGCAGGTAATGCCATGCAACTTACCATGAAATCAATACAGCAAAATGAGGCAGGAATATTAAAAGCCAGAGCGTTTCCCTGTGGCACACAGCAGATATGTTTAAGGAATAAAAACATTCGACTGGATTAGAAGGCATTTGCTTTTGGTCTCAAGGATGTTGTGCCACACTCCAGCTCCGTCAGGAGACATTTTATCCTCAGGTTCCATCCCTGTCCTCCCAGGGCTTTCATGTTGGGCTGCTCAGTTGGAAAAGCCTCGACCATTATCTGTGGTAATTATAAATACCAGTGCAGAGGGACAGGACACACAGGGAAATGAAGAAAACCACGCTGGGAATGATGCAGCTGCTGGAAAGGGCAAACCCCAGCTGGTGCAGAAATGAATATGTTCCTTTTCTTTCAGGATTTGTTTCCTTACCTTCATCATGACCAAGCCTTTGTTTGGTTTCCAGGGATTACTGAACCTAGAGCACCCAAATATTTATCACTGAAGATGCTGATTCCACTGCCAGCTAGAGCAGAACCTCATCTTTATGTCAGCCAGCAGCAGGGAATAATGTCTGCAACCCCAAAAAACCCTTCCACTGGAAAAGGTCAGGAATGGCTGGGAATGTGACCTAACAAAAAATTGATTAAAAAATGCCCCAAACCCCTGAGCTAAAGCAGGAAATCCACTCTGAGGGGCTCCCAGTGCTGCTGGAGCTCAGAGACAGCTTTATTGCAGAGGTGGGCAGAGCTCCTGCATCCACACAGAATCTCTGCATAGAATCACAAATAATCAGAATTAAGTTTAATTAGACTGTATTTGGAAATCTCAGTTTTTGTGGGCAGGAGGTGTTGGAGAAAAACAAATGGCTGGTTTTTAAATCATACAATTTTGCTTTTCATTTGTAGCACATATCCTGCAAAAGAGCAGAGTGCAGAGAGGTTTGGGCAGCACCCAAGAGCTCCTGGGTATCTGCTTTATTCTATTTCTTTTCACAAATTTGAGGCAATTTCATGAGTTTGGGTCTGATGTCCCTGGCAGGAACAGCATCAGAGAAGGCTGCAAGTGTACATCAGTGTAAAATTGGGACTTCTTAGATCCAGCATCAAATCTGCCACTTGTTACATTCAGAAGGGAAAAAAAAAAAGTCTGAACCTTCATAGGTTTCTTTAAGAAAAGTCAATTATAAAAATATAATAAAATACCCACTTTCAACTTTCATTCCCCTTCCACAGTAGGTCAAAACACAGAGGGAGAAAATATTGCAGTCCCCTAATTCCAGATCAAGTATTTCTTGGGTTATTCGAGGATTTCTAGGGATTTTAAGACCAAAGAAAAGAGCTCTCTGTCCTTGCACACCCTCCAGGATTGTTTTGGAGGCAGAGGTCAGGTCCCTGCACCGAGAGATGTATGGGAACCTACAGGAACCTACAGGGTTGGTGCAGGGGAACTATAGGGTTGATGCAGGGGAACCTACAGGAACCTATCAAGGTTGCACA
>VWZS01003371.1:467511-477873 GCA_013397075.1 Rhabdornis inornatus | reverse complement strand
GGGTTGATATAGGGGAACCTATGGGGTTGGTACAGGGGAACCTACAGGAACCTATAGGGTTGATATAGGGGAACCTATAGGGTTGGTATAGGGGAACCTACAGGAACCTATAGGGTTGATATAGGGGAACCTATAGGGTTGGTATAGGGGAACCTACAGGAGCCTATGGGGTTGATATAGGGGAGCCTATAGGGTTGATATAGGGGAACCTACAGGAACCTATAGGGTTCGTATAGGGGAACATCCAGGGTTGGTATAGGGGAACCTACAGGAACCTATGGGGTTGATACAGGGGAACCTATAGGGTTGATATAGGGGAAACTACAGGAACCTATAGGGTTGATATAGGGGAACCTATGGGGTTGATATAGGGGAAACTACAGGAACCTATAGGGTTGATATAGGGGAACCTATGGGGTTGATATAGGGGAAACTACAGGAACCTATAGGGTTGATATAGGGGAACCTATGGGGTTGATATAGGGGAGCCTATAGGGTTGGTATAGGGGAACCTACAGGAGATGCCACATTCCCCTCCCAAAGCTGAGACCTCCCAGCCCTGCCCTGTGAGGAGGAAGGCTCAGGCAGGGCTGGGGAGGAGGAAGGAGTGTGAGAGGGAGTGGACATGATCCCACTGCAGCTGTGGGGCTGGAGTTTAGCCTGGTTTCAGAGGAGGGATGATTAATGGACTACAAGCAGAGGAGACACGAGTGAACTTTAACAAACTCAGGAGCAAGCTGAGGGCTGTGATTTGTGAGCTGTGCTCTCTCCGTGGGCCTCTCCCCACCCCTGCATCATAAATATGCACAAAACGAGACGGAGAATTCTGGCCTTAAAAATCTCTGCTCCTCCTCCCTGCTCATCCTGCCTGTCCGTGTGTGCCTCACCCTCTCTGGGTGATTTATGGCTGTGTTCTCTTCATAATCTGAGCTGCAGGGAGCAACATGAGAATCCTGCCTGGGCACTGAATGCCAATGAACTCACACATGTTCTAAGGGGTCATTGCAGTGCCCGGCTCTCACCACAACTTATTTAAGTATAAAAGTGTAATTGTTTATTGTGAGTTTTAAACTGCTTTTTAAGTGGAGAAAAATTTGTAATAGCTTATGGGCAAGGCTTTCATGAGATGTGAAACACACAAGGTGTGTTTTAACACATGCTTGCTATTACAAAATATATATTTCAGATAGCATAGGCAGAGAACCAAAAGCCAAGGGAGAAGAAGGACCAGGCTCAAAGTGGCATCAGAAGACCACCCTAGACTGCTGAGTTTGCAGTTATTAATTATGCCATGTTCCAGTGAATCTGAAGCAAGAATTGTGGTTAATGAACTCAAAATAAATTGATAAAGTCATTCCAAAAAACACAGCAACTGTAACAGTATAAAAAGACTTATTGGAGAAGTGGGTGTTCACTGGCATTGCCTGTATCTTCTGCCTTATTGATTACCCCTTATTATCATTTATTAAACTCTATAAAATTTGGAAAGAGTGGCTTTGTTTCTCACACACATCTGCTGTTCCTGCCAGGTGGGAGCAGGGGCACAGCAGCACGAGGGGCTGTGTTGGGGCAGAGGGCAGGAGTCACCATCTGCTTTCCTGGGGTTCCCATTCCACTTCCAGCAGGATGGTTCTGATCCCTGCAGTGTGCCAGAGCACACCAAGGGTGTCCCCAAGGTGCTGCCCCCTCCCCAAAACACAGCTCAATTACATCAAAATGACATCTCAATTACACCAAAAGCCAGGGAATGAGCACAATGAGGCAGCAAAACCTCCTGTAACAAAACTGAAATATCAGTCAGAAAAGAAAACAGAGATTAGCTTCAAGTTTTGGGGAAGTAACAGTGAAAAACGGGGTCATGCCCAACAAATAAAATCCAACTGAAAATCCTCATTTCATGAAACTCTTTGGTTGGTGGAACATCCTCCTAATCTGTCCTGGAGCACCTCCAGTGTCACCCCCTGAGCTCCAGGGGAGCCAGGCCAGGGCACAGCCCAAGGCAGGCAGCACAAACACAGAAATCTGAGCTTTCCTCCCCTGGGCTTTAACTGAGCCCCTGTGAAATGTTTAGGACAGTGCCTGACCTCTGCAAGGTCAGAGATGGTAAAATCTCTGTCACAGGCTTCCTTCAACACCTTTAGCTGTGTGGGTGCACTGGGAAATACTTCTGAAGATAATTAATTAATCAGCATCAGTGATTCATCCCAATTATTATCTTTTCAGGATGGAGCCGTCCATAGATTTTCTTGGAAACAAAAAGCAGAATTTTTTTTGGTCTTTGTGTGTGTACCAAGCCGGGTTTTGCACAACTTGGCAGCTTGAGCAGGCTGATTTATGGCAGCAAGTTTTTAAGTTTTGCACATCAAATTCTACCCTTTTTGCTTAAAAAAAAAACAAACAAAAACCACCCAAAAACCAAACCAGCGAGTATGTTCTGTCATTAATTTTCTCACATTTTTTCCGAAATGTGATGGCTCTTTAGCACTCCTCTTTTGTTGTCATATCCCAGCTCTGATTGATGTTTCTGCCAGGCCTGGGGGGCATGGGCACGACTCAGGCTCAGCACTCACCTCCCTGTGCTGTCAGCTCACACACAGCCAAGACAAGATCATAAAAATTGAATTTAACACAACAAAACCACTCCAAACTCGCTTCACCATCCTCTGAGATCAATGAGCATCCTTTGATTGGGTTCAGCAGGTTTCAGGTCGTGCTCCCTGGATGGATGCCCAGCGTCTCCAGCCCTTAACCACAGCAGCAGGAAGGGACAGAAAAATCCTTCTGGGTTTTTTTTTAGTGCAGGTTAGGCAGCTGCTGCTGTATCTTTTTACTTTTCCACCTCTCATGACCTTTGGTGCCTGGAGGCTGCCCCTGCCCTGAGAACTTGTTCAATGGGAGAATCAAACCTGTTTGGTTATATTATATTATATTATGTTATGTTATGTTNTATTATATTATATTATATTACATTATATTGCTATATTTACTATTATATCATAGACTCTGTCTCAGCTCCCTCCCCTTTCCCCCCCTGATCCCTCCCTCCATCCCTGCACTACCACAAGTGCTATCACTCATCTCTCCCACTAATGCAGCAAATGAAGAGTGCATCTCAGAGGCAGCAAACACCTCCAGCAGTTCCAAGTGCCACTCGTGTTTATGCTGCAGCAGCAGATGAACTGCACTCTGCAAACCCGTGAAATATGAATGTGTTTGCCTTGCAGAGGATATTCAAACTGCTAAATTAGGGTTCACGTCACCTCCAGCACCTTCATGTGTTTGGTGGAATTCTCCTGGCGTGCATCCTGATGTGCTGAGGTAAATATATTCGTAAACACATAAATAATGTTCTTCATAATAACCCTATTCTATTCATATTCTACATACATTTGTAGAATAAAGGATGTTTTTCAGCACAGGGGCCATCCCCTGTTTGCTGTTTGTGCATCTTTTACCTCAGCTGGAACAGGAGCTGACCACAGATATGGGCATTACACCAAGAAATGAAATTTTCCTGGTGATAACCTCAGCACAGACAAAGCCCCAGCTGCTTTTTAGGGTTTTGCTCTCAGACTGTTTGAGTCAGTGGGAAAAGCTGAGTTCAGTATCAGAGCCCTTCAGAGAGAGCATTCCCTGAAAGAAACCCCAGCAGATTTAACACCAACAGCCCTCTGGAACTGAACTTAATTATTGCTTTGACAAGCCTGTACTTCTTCCATTTCATCACACACTTTGTGAGAAATTCTGTGATGTTTCCTTTCTCCTGCAAATATTTAAACACATGCACTATTTCATTATTACTTTCCTCTATCTCTCTATTTTTTTTAATACATTTCCTTGCACAAGATATATGCCCCAAAGGGATCAAAACAGAACAAGGGTAAATGATAGCTTATTAAAAGAGAAATGGGAAATATTCCTGTGATTACTTCTTCCCTTCTCTGTCCATGGTTATACCCTGCTTTCATGGCTCTTAATGACCAATTTCACCATGAACTGCAAGGCACTTGTATGACATTTTTGACCTAATTTTGGTCAGTGCTGTGCTGCAGAGGCTCCCAGCCTTACAAGAAAAAAGCCTTTTGCAGCTGATATGGGCTGGGTATAATGGGCTGAACGTGGGGCAGCCTGAATGGGAATTCTGTCAGCAGACAAAACACTGGAGACTGAATGGACTGGAAGGAGCAGAGGGAAGTGAAGCATAATTAAATATGCAGGAGCTATTTTTAAACCTATTGAAATGAAGACAATTGAATGGAAAAGAGCCAGGAGAGATTAAGTCGTGTTAGAGATGGACAAGAGGAGCTGGGTATGGAAGGGATGGACACAGTGGCTGTGTGCTGGGATTTTGGGAAATGTCAAGAGCTTGCAGCACCACAGACTGGTGTAATCAAAGGAGAGGTGGGGATAGCAAAGATGTGGCAGCTGCAAATACAGGCATGAGAGCTTCAGAAAGAGGAGTGAGATAAGGAATAGGCACGAGTTCCTAGGGGAAAAAAAATAACAAAAAAATCACAACATGGAGAGATCACTGTGTGGGCCTGCGTTCTGCAGAACTTTGGGTAACTCTGGTGATGTGTTGGGTCTTTAATGCCCTAGTGCTGAGAAACTGCTGTGGTCTCCACCTAACCCTAAAGCAGCACAAGGGTGGCTGCCAGCCTGTGTCACTGATCTGGGACTGATACAGATAAAGATACAGACCTGTCACTGATCTGGGACCCTGGCTGAGGTGACCTGAGCTTTGAGATACCAGCAGAGGGTGAACCCAGCTGGGACAGGGCAGGTGACTCTGTCACACACAGAAAATGCTCTAGGAAATGCACCCTGGTGTGAATGTGCAGCTCATCCATTGTTGGGAAGGATGAGAATTTAACAGAGGAGTTGTGAAGATGTACAGAAGGTTCTACAGGAATGAAAGCAGGTTTTGATAGAGAAGAAAAGAATTGCTGAGCCAGTGTGACTGGGGAACTAGAAGGCAAAGAGCAAAGTGAGTTGGAAGGGGTTTTATGGTTTAGAGCAAAGGATAAATCCACCTCAAACCAAAGATGTTTCTACCAAACAAAAGGATTTTCACAGGCAAACAAGAAAGCCAATGTTGCAAGTAGAGAAAAGATCTCAGAAATTTCCACTGCGGAACAAGTCCCAAAGTTTAATATGTAATTCCTAACTCTGCTGATTGGCTAGTCACTGACATAGTGTGGTAATTTGAGCAGTTTTGATGGGTTGTATGTAAATGTAAAAGGTTTTGTGTGTGATGTTGATTGGTGGTCATGTATTAAGATGCTGTGTAATGAAAAGTATATCATGCATTGTAACCAGAGCTAGAGGGGCTTCAGGACACCCAGCAGCTCTGGGCTCACCCACCACCCTCAACTGCTGGGACCTCATCTGTGCAATAATCAGCATTTCAAGAGCTGGCTGAAGCCTCCATCTCTCCATCAGGCTCCCACAGCCCATCAGCTCAGGGCTGTGCTCGCTCTGCTGGGTAAATGCTCAGGTTGGTGCTGAGCCACTTCCAGCAGCTGGAACCAGCCTGGCTGTTCTGGGCTTTGCTTTAACCTTTGAGAGGACACAGCAGGACTGAAGAAGTTCTTTTGTCTGTAGCTGTTGTCTGCAGGCACAGTGAGGCTCTCACTATGTGATCAGGCAAACTGGGAGCTGTGGGTGTGCTCAGGAAGGTGAAGCATCCCTGCTGGGCTGTGCCATCCCACGCAGGACACTGAGGGCACGTGGAGCCCTGCCTGCTCACACTGGGACCCACAAACCAGCACCAGCACAGCCAGGAGACAGGAGGGAAGGCACTTCCAAAGGGTTATCCCTGTGCTAGGAGCCTTCCCTTGGCTCTTCAAGGAGGCTGGGAGAATTTTCAGAGTATTTTCAGATGGCTGAAGTTAAAGAAGTTACCAGCACTGGTTTGCAGCAGCAGCTCTGCCGTTTGTGCTCCTGTGCACCCCTGGGCTCACTGAGCTGAGCAACAGGACACATTTTTGCCAAGAAACCAAAGCCAGTGTGTAGTGTCCAAATGAACCCTTACATATTGTTCCCTATGACTCAGTTTTTAGCACTTTTTTAATTACTTTTTTTCTACTTTTCTATCCATAATTTGATTATTATTGGTTAACTCAGTGAGTACTACTTGCAAAGGCTAAAGAACTTCAAAGTAATTTTCTGGTGCTTTCAGTTTGGGCTAGTCATGGAACTAAACACAGAGAATTAGGAGCTGCTATTTAAGTTATTTTTTATTCAAAGGGGATCTTCATCAATTAAACCTCTTATAGATATTTGGATGAACGATGAGGTTTGCAGAGTTTATTCCAGATCATAAAAGTAGATAAAGGAAGAAAACCTATAAAATCAACTATCCTAGGGAGGATAAGTAAAAATGGCAAGCGCTTAAATTTTCTTTTAATAAACTATTTAGCAATATTTATTTAATGATTGCCCAATTCAGCTGCTGTAACACTCTTTAATAACTCATAAAGCATATTTTACAGCAGCTGTGAGATTTAATGTCATCACAGTGGAAGGAAAATCTATCTTGACATGAAGCTTCTGAAAGCAATGGGGAAAAATGAAGCTGAGGTTTCTGGATGGGAAAAATATTTTTTTTTATTGAGGCAAATGCTTTCTATCACCTTCTTTATCTGTGTACTGTAGCCAGGCAGCTATTATATGCAATTTGAGGCTGTCAGTTGAAGGGTGTGATGCATATTAGAGTGGCTAAAAGTAGTTGAGAGCAAGTTAAATTTAGCCCTTATTACCTGCATTATGTTAATGCCTCTGGGTGCTAACAGACTGAAAGCTGTGGTGATAGACACTGTACAAGCACAGAGCAAGACAGGAGTCATTCAGGGCATGGGCTGAATCAAAACAGACAAGACACAGAAAGGGTAGGAGGCTTGGAGATGAAAGCAGAGGAAAATAAAGAACAGCAGAGCCAAGGCAAAAAATGGCTTAGGATTTTTTTTTTTCTTTTTTTTTTTTGGCAAAAATATATCTCATCTATAAGTGAACATTTGTCAAAGCCATAAAATGTTTTCAGGAGTGAAATTCTTCCCTGGGCATGTGAAAGAGAGAGCAGCTAGTGCAGACCCAGGTTCAAATCTCTTCTTCAAGGATTTAAAAGATTTGGATCTTTGCTCTCCTAAAGAGTGACCTAATGACCAGGCTGCTGTGCTTCCTCCAAGATGTTTTCATGAAGACCAAACTGAGGCTTTTCCAAATGTCACAGGGCTTCATGGCATGGGAAAAGGCTTTTCAAGACATCTTTCATCAGGAACCTGTTATTTATATTTAATATATTTAATATTAAATATCAATATTTTACATATAATATATTTTATATAAAATATATAGAGATAAATAGATAAATATAATATATTTAATCTATATTTAATAGATTTAAATATATTTTTATCTATATTTACCTCTCAGCCTGTTCCCCCAAGGGGCTCCCCCTCCCCAGTCTGTGCAGGCTGACACTGTTTGTCACAGTTTGTCTTTTTTTGTCTTTTTCTCTTATTGTTCTGATCCTTCTGCTCCCTTTGCAGCTCAGCTTTCCATTCTGACCTCATTAAGCAAATAGCTGCAAATCTGTGAATTTTTGTATTACCTGCACAGGGGGGTCTGGTTTTGTGGAGAGTTGGAAGCTCAGGTGGAATATTTCAGTGACAGCTCTGTGCTGAGTTTAACTCAGCAGCCCAGGACAGCTTGTAGGAGGGTTTTACACAGCACCTCAAACCAAACCAGAATTACCTGGCAAAATAAATAAAAACCTGGTATGTTCCCAGATCCATTAACAACCATCACAGAGCTGTGAAGGGCTCCAGTGAAAACCTGAAGCTGTGATAAGGGAGGGAGGGAAGAGAAAACTGCTCTGTTGATTATGGTCACCCACTGTTTTATTTAACAGCTAAATTCTGATTTAACACAAGCAGACACACAACATGTATGTGTGTGGATATCAGATTAGGAGCTGACAAACTCTATCATATTGTGGCTTTATTTCTTTGGCTGTTCCAAAATTTCCATTTTACTGTCCTTTCAGGTGGCTGGTGCATGGTGACAAGAGCATTCCCAGGTTTGAGGAGCTGGGCTGGCTCTCATCACACAATGCTTTGAGGCTCCTCTCCAGCCTTGCATTGCAAGGATGTTAAAAACTGCTCCCTCAGGAACTGCCTCATTCCTCAGTGCAGCAGCAAACAAAGTGCTGTCATTTTGGTGAGTTTTGTTTTGAAGCTTCTACAAGAGCTGATGGCATGCCTGAAGGAAGGCAAATATCTCTGAACTGTCTGTGTTCCCCCAGAACTCCTACATTTCAGCAGAAGAAAAATGGAAACTTCTTTCCCTGTCCCCTTTCCAGTTGTGTTTGTGCTCCCTGGCTGCCTGCAAGGCTGGCTGATGTCACCACAGGGAAAGTGATAAAAACGGATGCATCAGAAATATTTTCCTCTGGCAACTTAATTTTAACAGTGTTTGCAACTTTACTGAGCTGACAATGGCAAGGGAAAGGCTGATGGGTACAACACTGTGTCTTGGATCCAGCAACAGGAATGCATTTCTGCAGTGCTGGAGCACAAGGATGGATTGAAAAGTGATATTACTTAAGTATTAACGCTTAAGCTTTGATATTTTTTTTTGCTCTTCTCCACCTTGTCCAATGTTGTTGAAAGCCATCCACAGGAAATCAGCTTCCCTGGATGTACAGCAGCTCTGTCCCTCCCTGTGACAAAGCTGCACTTTGTTTGTCACAGCCCCTTGCTGCCATCCTGCCACTGCACAGAAACGTGGCAGCAAGAAAAGCTCATTGCAGCCTGGTGCAAGAGCACAAGGAGGTGTCAAATTGGGCACGGTTTTATTTTTAATGAGCTCCTTTTTCTCTCTCTGTCCTCACCCACCAAACCCTCAGCTCCCTCCTGCTCCCAGCCTGGATGACAGCACTGGGACAATGAGGGCAAGGCACAATTCCAGTGCCCTGCCAATTCTGTGCAGGGAATCATTTCCCTGTAATTAATTATCAAGAACAAAGAAAGAAGCCTTAGTCTGGCCAGGACCTTGTCTTCATTGTCAATTCACTTTTCTAAGTAGTTCCTTAATTTTCCTAAATTTTAAAGAACTGAATGAACAAAGGTAAAGGGGTCTAATGAAGGGGTTGGATCAATCCCATGGACATTGAAATGAGAACAATCCTGAAGAGCAAAGCATCTGAAACTGTCTCAGCTTGGAGCTGAATTTGAGCCAGCAACAAACACGTTACACAGCCAAGGTGAGCACCAAGAACATTGCTTGGCAATTTTCTCTAGCAGGTTATATGGCCCCTACTCATACAGAGACTCCAAGGCTTGAATTTATTTGTCCTCACAACATGTTACACTGGGGAGAGTGAAGAAATATTTCCCCATTCATTAGTCAGAGAGGAGCTGAGAGACCAGAGCAACACAGAAAATATGCAGCCACTTACTTCCCACTGAAATGGCACCAAGGGCCAACGAGAATAAGTTACATGTTCACCTAATTTATTTACCTATATTGCTATTACCAATAAGACTCGACAAAAACACACC
The DNA here is from genome assembly GCA_013397075.1 of Rhabdornis inornatus. NCBI lineage: Eukaryota > Metazoa > Chordata > Aves > Passeriformes > Rhabdornithidae > Rhabdornis > Rhabdornis inornatus. The sequence goes on along the minus strand of VWZS01003371.1, from coordinate 468,310 downwards.
AGGCAAACATAATCTGAGCATCTTCTGCAATAGGAGATCTCAGCAAAAATAAATCAGAGTAGGCACCAAACACCCTCTTTCATTTGGCCTGTCCCTGACCCTCCATGTTTCTTAGTGACTGATTAATATTTATACAAACCACCACTTCAATTAGAAACCTAGTGGGATTAATTGGATGGAAAACTACTTGCAAAGCAGCACATAAAGGAAAAAAAAATAATCAGAGAGAGCTTTTGTCTCTTTTGTCTGCTGTCACCAAGCTAAAGCAGGTGGTTAGAGGCTGGGTACAGGGATGTACCCCCTGAAGTGTTTCAGACTCATAAATAAGCTTTGGGATGGCCTGGCAGCCCTGCAGAGGCAGCAGGGATACCCAGGGCAATCAGGCTGGACTGGAGCTGAAGCCTGGCTCGTGTGCTCCTTCGAGCACAGCTCCACAACAGAATGTCACAGCATCACAGGCAGCCCCTACACCCAGGAGATCTCTGGCCACTATCTCCCTGCAAGCCCTGGGCTGGGTAGGGCTGCATGAAATCAATGTGGGCTAGCATGAACTGGTGCTGGGCTAGCATGAAATCAATGTGGGCTAGCATGAAATGAATGTGGGCTAGCATGAACTGATCCTGGGCTAGCACGAAGTGATCCTGGGCTGGCATGAAGTGATCCTGGGCTAGCATGAACTGATCCTGGGCTAGCATGAACTGATCCTGGGCTAGCATGACATTAATGTGGGCTAGCATGAACTGATCCTGGGCTAGCACGACATTAATGTGGGCTAGCATGAACTGATCCTGGGCTAGCA
>VWZS01003371.1:442895-467310 GCA_013397075.1 Rhabdornis inornatus | reverse complement strand
TGATGCTGGGCTAGCATGAACTGATCCTGGGCTAGCATGAACTGATCCTGGGCTAGCACAAAGTGATCCTGGGCTAGCAGATCCTCAGGAGCAGGAGCCAGCAGGGGCCTTGTGGCCACTCTGTGGCTTGCCTGTGGCTGTGATGCCTTTTGGGACTACCTAAAGACAGAGGGCAGACAGAGTTAAGGGAAGAAAAAGCAGTTCTGTTTACTGAAGGTACATTTGGGGCAGATGAAGCTCCCCAGGAGCTACACCCAAAAATGGACCCCAGGTTTTCACACTTTTATAAATTTGGGCCCTTTTATATTGAGGTTAATGTCCCAATTACAGCTCCAGGTAATGAAGTCATTTACCCCAAGTTTGCTGCCCCCAATCACTTTTCCACCTCTGGGGGCTCGGGCAGTGAGGTGTCCTTGATTGCCAGCCCAGAGAGGAATTGTTGTGTCTGCCCAAAACGGGAGAGCAGCAGTGACACTGTCCATGGAATTTAGAGTTAGACACTGAAGAACTGCAGGATTACAAATATATTAAAAATATAAAAGCTGCAATCCTGAGGCATCAGCTGTGCCTGGCATTGTGTGCATGGAGTCTTCCCATCCCAGCTTTGCTTTCTTGTCACCAAACTTGCAAAGGACATCACACAGAGACTGCAGCTCACATTTTGTGTGTGTTCAGCTGGCTGGTTCCTGTTTGAATGAGCACAAAGAGGAAAAAGAGAGAGCTCCAGGTGACTTGAGGATGGATTAAATTGATTAAATGGCTCATGGATGGTGCCTTGCTGCAGACTGCCTGCCATGGAATTCCTTCTGCATCCTCCTCACACTGCACTGGGCTCCTGAGCACATCCACACATCACCAACCTTCCAGGAAGGCATCAGTGGGAGTCACACCCAGGAGAATTTGGAGCCAAATGTGGTTCCCAGCTCTGCTGGGCTGTGTTTCCTCTGCAGCCAGGGAATCTCAGCCTGTGCATCACCCACAATGACCCAGAATGACCCAGAACCACCCCAGCACAGAGCAAGACCTGTGCTGTTGATGTCCCAAACACCACTTCTGTGGCTGCCTCCCTCCTCCACCGTGCCCTGGCTGTGAATTTGTATAAATTATCGATGCTGATGTGACAAGGGAGCATTAATGGGCCATTTACCACCTGAGAAGTGCATTAACGGGTCATTAATGCCTACCCCGCAGTGTTCTGCTGTTAGGACTCAGCAGATATTTCATATTTTTTAAAAGTTTGTTCTTCCTTTTTTTCCTTTTTTTTTTTAGGCAACCAAGATTTTTTTACTTCCCCTTTTTCGGCCTCCCTCTGAATAAATCCTTAGGTTGTAGGGGAATACCAATCCAGGAAAAGAGGATGAAGAGGAATTATTCTGTTATTCTGTGGACATGACCCTCCCAGCTGATGCTCATGCAGGAGGAATGTGCCAGTCTGTGACCTCTTCTCTTCCCACAGGAATGGGGCAGAATGTCACAGAAACCTCAGCTGAGATATTAATGTTCTTAATTAAGGAGACTGACCCAAAGAAAGGCTGAAATCAGTCAAGGGTTCTCCCAGTTATCACACGGAAAACTGAGGATTCCTAGTACTTCACACTCCTGGACATCCAAAAATCACTCAAGAATTTGTGTCAGGATTTGTCTTTGTGTGGAGAAGAAACTGGATGGAAACAATCCTGCACTCAGTGAAAATACTGCTTTTCAAACATGGGGCACTGCTGGGTTTTTCAGTGCTTAAACCTCCAAGAGGAATCGAGAATTCCCAAAAAGTTTTTATTGCAATAGCAGAGATGACATCATTTTCCTATTCTCTCTTGTCTATACAAGTTTGGGGATGAAAAAAAAAAACAAAAAACAAACCAGGGATTTAATGCCATGGGAGAATTTGCTGTTCTATCAGAAATGTGTCTTTTGCCAAATGAATGCAGATGTTCATGCCAGGACAGGAGCACTTTGTAATTGGAAAATAGCTGGAAATAGAAAAAAAAAAGGAAGTGCATTCCTGCCATGCCTTAAATTGCCTGTAATCCTTGAAACAAAATCAATTGTATTCAGCTACACTGAAGTTTTTTTGCTGGATTACTTCTCAGTCTGCCAACAATAGCTGGGAGTTTCGACAAAGGGAGCAATGCTTTTCTGAAGATAATTAGTCCACTTTGATGTGCACCAGAATTTTTGGAAGAGGAGAGTTCCTGTCTGTGTTTTGTGTATTCACTGAGCCCAGGAACAAGGAGCAGTAAAAGACACCAGAAACTTCCAGAGTGCATTTGACACTGGGATCTGCTCAGCAAAAGAAGTCCGCTGAGACTGGAATGTTTTCCTCTTTGGAATTCTCTCCTTATGAGCACTTGTGAGCTTTATTTCTCAGAAGCAGGTGGAAATGTTGTAAACCGCAGGGAAAGCCCGTGAAAGTTGGATTTTTTTCAGCTGCTGAAAACAATGCCACGGACCTTGACGGCTGCAAAACGCCCGTGTGCATGAGAGCAGCTCACTGAAACACCAGGTCACAAAGAAAACCAAGGACAGGAGAGTGATGGAGCTCGAATTTCAACAATTTCATGTGTTGTTCACAGCAGTTTGAGGCACAGAAAGCAGCTCCTCGGTGCTCATGAACTGAGCAATCCTGGGCTCAGAGATCAGTGCAGCACTTGTGCCACATCCACACAAACAGCAGGTCAGGCTCTCGCTTTCCAAGAATTTCTGTTCAGGTACTTCTGGCAGAAGGAGCCAGACTCTGATGCAAATTGAAGAAAGTTCTTCCCAAGATCCTATCCAAATTTAATACCCCCCATGAAAGCTGCTCCTCCATCCCACTCCCTCCATCGGGAATTATTATTGGAGTGAAGCACTGTTTATTATTTTCCCAATTTTCAGCCACAGCACAGCAGCCTGCCTGCACAATATGTGACTGCCTTTAAAAATCAAAAGCTCTGGTAACACAGGGAGAGGAGCAAGGCACAGGCTGTGCATTTCCAAAGGGGAATGGTGATTGGACTGACCAAGGAACAGCTTTTAGGCTGAGCTGGAGGAAATGGATGTGGCAATAATCCCATGTCACCTATTGAATGGTAATTTCGGAGACATTCTTTGCTGAGTGTTTGAAAGGACAAAATTTGAATTCTAATTTCCAGAGAAGGCAAAGGCATTTATAACAATTGCCTTTGTGCAATTGCTGGAGCCAGACTCTGTGCAGGGGCAAAGGACAATGCATCTCATAAGGAGTCAAAGATAAATGGAATAATCTGAGATCTACAACTCTAATTATGTACATCTCTCTATCCTAAAGGGGTTTATTTGGCTCTAGTTGCTTTTAGAGCCATTAACAACATGTTGCATTATATCTCTGTTAGTGTGGGGGCATGTGCAAAGGCTGCATTTATGCCTAAAGCCTATTTTTACGTTGAATGAGCCTTAAAATGGAATTCAAATTTCGTTTGTTTCCATTATAGTGCTGTGATCATTACAAGTTATTATTTTTTAAAAATACCGATAATCACATTTCTGCATTAAAAGGGTGTGTAAGAAAGGAATAGAATCCATATTAAAGAATGTGAGTTAGGAAATATTTACAAAGGAGGATGCAAAGAATAAATCTGCCACAAAAGCATTATCCCCTTAGCAACACAAATCTCAGCCTAAGCTTTCTCTTCAGGTTCTGTGGGCTACAAACCCAAGATTTCCTCTGCTGAGCCCGAGGCTCTGACTGCCCCATGCTGGTGCAGATGTGTCAGGACTGGGTGAAGGATGGGAATTACCAGGTCAGGGAGAGATGCAGAACATCCCTGCCCACCCCACACACACACACACTGAGCTGGGAATGATTGGGAAATATCATCCCTGCCCTGAAACCGCAGCAGCCAAGCATGGCCAGAGGCAGGCAGAGAGCTGCCAAGCAACTGTGCAAAGTGTGGAATGAAAGTGATGTCCTCCTTCTGCAGGCAGAGGTCACAGATCCACAGATTCAGCTGTATCAAGGCTCCTGTGGTTCCACCAGAGTGGAACTCCTGGACAAGGATTCTTTCGAGGACAAGTTTGATTTAGAGCAGCATAGAAGTACAAGAGAAAGGAGATTTAGCTCCTAAATCAACACTTTGCCTCAGAATTCTTGTATTTTCCAGGAGAGCGGGGCGTCACTTGCTCGCTTCCACCCTGAATCAATTGGTTTGGTTTGGAAAAAGTCGCAGCAAAATTTTAACAAAGCAATTTGTGTTAGAAATAAAAGTGAATCCTGTTGACCAGCAGATGTGTTTGTCCTGCTGTCAGCGCTGCAAGGGGCCACAGCCATAGAGTTTTGAGCACTCAGTATCTCACCCTTTTGATTATAAAAGCACCTATTTGGTTATAAAAGCACCCATTTGATTATAAAAGCACCCATTTGGTGATAAATGTGTGCTTTGGGCCCACAGCATTTGACTGCTCTACATCCTACTCCCCTACATCCACATACCCCACTTTAATGGCAAGATTCATATTATGACAAGAGAAGAGAAAAGCCTTTGCCTAGAGACAGAAATGCAGGCTAAAAGAAGAAGAATATGCAAGCTAGTCTAAAGTCATTTACTCAACAAGTTTTCAGGACAAATCAGAGATTCAGGGTGAGTTACAAACAAGATTGGTTCTATCAAAGATATTCTGGCTGCTTAAGAGATCAAGTGGCCACAGCCTTTGAGCAGGAAATCTGGACACAACCATGGCACAAACAACATTTATTGTCTGGAGCCCCGGGGCTCTCAGAATTGGTTACAGCCACGAGAGAATTACCAAGAACAACAACCAACACAGATTCTTTGTTCTCTTAATCCTTGTGATCTAACTTTGTGTTCTCTGAGCTGCTTGGCCCTTCAAAGCAGGAGAGGTAATTGAATTTCAATCATATCATGGTCTGACTCAAAATAACCCATAATGGCACTCATTTCAATATTGCACCACGCTGATTCTTATTCTGGGTGTCGTGTCTGTTCTTTGCTGTAGAAATTTCCATATGCTCCTTGCCCTGAATTTCAAAGAATAACTTTGTCTAATGAAGCTGAGTGTTGAGAATTTTCCCCTCCCATGACTTATGGGTGCAATTTGAAAGGGAGGGGAAAAAAGTAACAAGTAAATGAAAAGCACTTCCAACACTGTGGTGATAAACAGCCCTTGCAATTTGCTTAGCCAGAGCTTGTTCTTCATTCCCAGAGGCACCAGTCACTTTTATTATGAGATGACAGCTGAGTTTTATTCTCAAGATTGTGCAGATTTCTCACCTGACTAGCTCATGACTGCATATTTCAGGTCAGAGAGCAACACAAGCTGGGCTCTGGTTTTCCTCTCATGGCTGCTCTCCTCTGCCATTCTTTGTGCAGATTTCCATCTCTCAGCCACACCAAGAAGTTCCATTTTCTCAATTTATTCAAGTCTATCTCCAAGAACACTCCTCCAGAGGCAGTGCACACCCCAAACCCCTGTCCCTGAGCTGGCTGGGTTGTGATCCTTGTCCTTCCCTCCCCAAATTCCTCTTACAAGGGGAGTCACTGGGAGTCACATCTCCTGTGCTACCCTGAGCAGGCAATTTGCTGCAGTGTGAGTTAATGGACGTGGTGGGAGCACTATTAGTGACATTTATCAGTGACAATTTGTGTAACTTAAAGGGCAGAGCACTGCCTGCAGTTCAGGGGTTCCATTATCAGCTCTGCTGCTGGTCTGCAGAGTTACCTTGGGCTTCTGGCTGCCATCTGCTATTTTAATTTTCCACGTGTAAATGGGCAAATCTGGCTACTCTGTGAAATCCTTAAATCACACGGATCTCGTGCAGCTAGATAAAAGTCTCTGCTATTTTTAAACGTGCTTATAAACACCTGGCAGGGAGATATTCTATCAGCTCAGTAGAAGAGGACCAAATTCTGAGTCCCTGGCTTTGAAGCATCATCTCCACAGCACTGCTGAGCAACTTTTAATTGGTTGTTGCAGGACAGGAATGATGGTAAGAACAGACTTGGCATTTGTTCTACCCACCTCCTTTTCCAGGGCTATCAAACCAACATTGCTCCCCTCCACTGCTCTTGCTTAGGAAAATAAATCTGAATTAAGTGCACAGCCCACATCTGACAGGTCAGAAGCTCAGAGCACTTGGATAAACACCAGCCAAGCCCGATGGAACAGTTAGTGAGCAAGGAGAAAAAGCAGGACTCGGGCTCAGATCAGCAGGGCTGTTTTCAGGGTTGGTAAGAGCATCCTCCAGCCTTGCTGCTGCCTTTGGCTGTGTCAGTTACTGTCAGCACTGGCTGCAGAAACTGCAGGGTCCCAAAAGGGGAGAGCACATTGAATCCTCTCCAGAAATTCTGCTTCACTGATTAAAATCTCTGCAAGCTTCCCCCACAGCTCACATTGAGAACATCCATGCCTTTGAAATCATCTTCATTTAGGAATGGCCACTGTTTAGGTCATTTTGGCAATAAAATCCAGACTCTGTGTTACACTCCCAATGCCATTTGTGAGACTTTAGACCATCTTTACATCCTACAGGATCCAGTTTAAGAATGAAAAACCTCTCAAATCTGAGCATTTCCAAGTGGATCTTTTACTTTGTCAGGTGAGAATATGGGTTTCACATTACACAAGGCACTGGGTATATTTATTTATCCATTCCCCAAAATCTTCCTTTTGTAACCTTACCACGTGTAAATTTTATTTTGCCTTCTCAAGTTTACCTTTGAAACAAAGGGACAATTAGCAGGAAACAAAGAAACAATTTTGTAAAATAACGGAACAGTTTCCAAAATCCCCTCCAACTGGATTGGAATTGAGGTCAAGCCCTGAGGACCATCCTGTGGTCTTGCCTGTTAAAGGGGTGAAGGATGAGGGGAATCATCCTGGAGAAAAAAAGGTTTTGATATCCTAAGTCATTAATTGGGCAAGTGGAAGCTCAGCAAATTTTCTCACAAATTTTTACTTGCACCCATGTGATAAATTCATGGATGTGCAGTGATTTTATTGGAATGCCCTGAACTTTTCATAATTCCTTCAATTCTTCTCACAAAGAACTAGCACTCAGGCAAGAACAAGTTAATCGAAGAATTCCAATTGTAGATGAAATACTGGTGTGGCATTTGCTGGGTAACAAAGCTGGGTTTTCTCAAATCTTTTTTAGGTTTTTACAAACCCACACTCTCAGTTAATCACAGAGGGACTGGACACTTCCCTGCTGAACAAATAAAACTTGGATCTGCAGGGGGCTGGTAATATTTCCTCTCTCAGCTTCCTCCTTGCTCTGTTTTCCCCCTGAACAACAGAAAAGCAAACCCTGGGCTCCTTTAATCCATTTGAGCAGCCCTGTACTCATCTCTGGAGGCAGCTGCTCGCCCACCCCTCTGTCTGCAGGACACAGAAATCCAGAGGCTCAACAGAATTTCTCCTTTTTCCAGTGCTCTTGACCTACTTAATCAAAATCCACCCTGGCAGATGTAGTTCAACACACACTGATGCTGTGTGTTGTCTTAAAATAATTACAACTTTCATCTCCACCAAAATGGAGATTTTTTTTTTTTTTTTTTTGTGTGTGTGTGAGGAGCACACTTGCTAATGTTCAGTTTTAGTTGAGTTTTGTAACAGTCTGGCAGCTTAAGCTGGGGGTTGAGCATTTGTATTTTGTGTGAGGGTGTTAGAGAATGAATCTATTGAATTTTCCCTGAGGTTATCCTGAGATTCAGAAAACTCACATTCTGCAGCACTGTTTTTTTAACAGAGGTGGGGAGTGTAAACAGCAATGAAGTAGAAAAGATATAAATGCAGGATTGTCAGGGATTGTCAGGGAGACTTTTACTGGAAAAAATCCTCATAATCCACGTCCATCCTCCCTCAGATGTGAAAACTGCCACATGCAAACAACTTAAAATATATATATTTAACTTGAAGTATCATAAAAAAGAAAAAAAGAATAATCAGAAAGAAATCTTCTAAACAAGACAAGAAAATTAATTCCTCCCTTTCTGAAAGACAGCAGTCCTCTCAGATTTCTGTGCAGCATTTCAGAGGTGAAAGCTCCTTAGTGCATTTTGGTGAGCAAACCCTTGGGCCCACACAGTCCTGGAGCATGGCAGGTGTGGGAGCATCTGCACAGGGAAATCCTTGAACCCATTTCCAGCCCCAGAACTGCCTTCAAATGGCCCCAGCAGAGGGAGGGTTGGCATGATCCCACAGATATCTGTAGAAGGGTTGGTATGATCCCATAAACATCTGTAGAAGGGTTGGTATGATCCCATAAACATCTCCTGTAGGAACTTTGGTATGATCCCACAAACATCTCCTATAGAAGGGTTGGTATTGATCCCATAAACATCTATAGAAAGGTTGGTATTGATCCCACAAAAATCTCCTGTAGAAACATTGGTTTTATCCCATAAACATCTCCTGTAGGAACATTGGCATGATCCCACAAACATCTCCTGTAGGAACATTGGTGTGATCCCATAAACATCTCCTAGAAGGGTTGGTATGATCCCATAAACATTTCCTGTAGGAACATTGGCATGATCCCACAAACATCTCCTATAGAAAGGTTGGTATTGATCCCATAAACATCTCCTGTAGGAGCATTGGTTTTATCCCATAAACATCTCCTATAGGAACTTTGGTATGATCCCATAAACATTTCCTGTAGGAACATTGGCATGATCCCATAAACATCTCCTATAGAAGGGTTGGCATTGATCCCACAAACATCTCCTGTAGAAGGGTTGGTATGAACCCACAGACATCTCCTGTAAGAACATTGGTTTTATCCCATAAACATCTCCTGTAGGAACACTGGTGTGATCCCACAAACATCTCCTATAGAAAGGTTGCTATGAGAACACCGAAAAACCCCAAAGGAGAGCAAAGCTGGTACCCAAACCTTGGGGATGGAGGCTCAAATGCCTGGACATGCAAGTGGAGAGAAACACTTTTGTTCTGGAGGAGAAAGGACAGATCTAATCAGGCAGCAAAGCTCTCGGAATTAAACAACTGGGAAAAGGGGAACTCAGAGGCTTCTTGAATTCCCAGCAGACAATGTCAGAATGGCAGGGCTGCCTCATCCCAAAAGCCCAGCAGCCCTTTCATCTGCTCTTCGTTATTCTGGAAGGTTTGGGTAGTTCTAAAAGTGACAGGAGAATTTTTTAATTTTGTTTTTTTTTTAATAAAAGCAGAGTCTGTGCTCTGGAATGAGTCATCAGCTCCCCATTAGCACTGAGGAGTCAGGAGGGGATGGTGCAGGGTGGGAAAATGCATCCTGGAATCTCTCTGCATGGGCCACCCCTGGAGGTCACCTTCAAGGGGGTGACAAGGGGGCACCACCAGAGCTCAGCTTAGGAAATTAAACCCCAGCTTTGGCTGCAAAACTTTCAAATGCTTTGACTGATTTTTTTTAAGTGTTTCACAGAGGGCTAACGTGGAATTTTAAACTTAACACTAAGACATTCCAGGAGGCAGGAAAGCATCAGTTTGTCACACCTGGAAGTGAACTTCCCATATTCCAACCAAAAGGACATGGACAAATATCTTGTCTGCTTTTAGGATGAGCTTATGTAAATCAGAACTGAACTGAAGACCCATGGCATGTCCAAGTGTGAGGAACAGCTGGAGAAAACTGCACAGCAGCTGCCAATATCAAGAATTTATTATTAATTGGTTCCACAGCCATTTCTGAAGCTGTGGATCAGTGTTGCAGGGCAGGGGAAAGGTGAGCACTTCCGTGCTGCTGGCCCAGAATTCCCCCAAATCTTGGTGAATTCCCCCAAATCTTGGTGTATTCTCCCAAATCTTGGTGAATTCCCCCAAATCTTGGTGTATTCCTGTTCATGCAGCTGCTCTCCAGACTCAAAATACAACCAAACAGCCACAAAAGCAGCAAAAAGACAAACAAATCCATGAATTTGTGTCTCAAACAAGGCAGGAAGACAGAACTGGAGGGGAATGCATGCTAACCATAAATTCTTTTGCAGCAATTGTACAGACAGATGCAGTTTCTCATCAAAATGAGACAGGGCTTTGGAAACCAAGTTGTGGGGGCTGAATCCACTTCTGTTTTGATATTGTGTTATCAATTAATTTGACTGAACTTCCTGGGCGAGTGATTAAGTCCCCATGCCACTTTCTCATTATCTGTAAAATAGGGCTAACAGTATTAGCCCCAGTATTTTACAGAGGAGATCAAGGATTATATGGAACTCTGAATAATTCCCAAATCCTGCTTGAAAATTGCATGCCAACTTTTCCCTCTTATCTGGAAACCTCCAACCTCCCTTCAGTATATCATTAAAAGAAGACTTATTCCAACATTATTATTTTATAAAAACAAAACAGACAGTGAGAATTTCAGATAATAATTTGCCTCCAACCCTAGCTCGACTGCCATTCTCCACATTTCCTAAAAGGAATCTGGTTTTGAAGGTGACCTGCATTACCGCAGTGTTAATAAAAATGCACTGGGTGTAATCAGTTATTATTTTATCTCTGAGCATATTCAGTGCCTCAAAATGTGTAAGCATTCCCAAGGGGAGCATCGTGCCAGGAACAGAAGGCTCTTTTTCAGGAAAAAAGGGGGTCAAATCCTCCCCCAAAGTACAAAGTCCCTACTGATACTGATCTATTCAAACACTGCCTAATACATTTCATATTTAGATTGTCATAATGGCTTGCACTTTGTCACATGTTTTATGTTTTGCCACCAGAATAACTCATTTTGCTGTTGCTGTCAGTGCAGGTGCTTCTGAGATCCCACTGGCCACAGTACAGGTGAAAATCTCGTGGAAGAGAATTTCTGTAAAATAATGCTGAGCTGCTGAGAAACAATTTGAATTTTCAAGCAGAACTGCCCTGTCCTGTGCATCCTTCACTTTGCTTTCAGTCACACACTCTTGCTTCCCAGAAAACTTGAGATCTGTACACAAAAGCATCTCATTTTTTTGTGCTTGGTCTCAAAAGCTGTGTTTATGTACAGGATCCAAGGGCTGAGGGGGGGACAAACCCTCTGATTTCCAGTAATTCCCAGGAGCAATTTCCTGATGGAACCTAAGTAGCTATGGAAACAATCTCTTTTGTTTCCTGCACAATAGTTCCCGTTTCTAAAAGCTTCCCCTCTTGGAGAAGGACAGCACTCCCTCCCCATGACAATTCCTTTTCCCACTGAGCCAGGGCAGGGTGGGCTCACCCTGAGCAGCTGGAACAGCTGGAGCAGTGTTTGGATCAGTGACTGATGAGTCTGGAGTGTCCAACCCACACTGGGAATCCTGCTGGAGGGACAGGGCAAACCACACACTGCTGCACTCACCCCATTGATTCCCAATTGCTGCCCTAAAGGTAAAACAGAGGGGATGTGTGCCACACAGAAATGGGGATCACAGCTTGCAGCCATTCAGGTGCTCCAGTGCCCCTTCTCCATTAATTCCTGCCCACACACACAGATTTAGACACAATTAAATCTGGCTTCCATCACCCAAAGGCCAGACCCACAGGAGATGAAGGTTTTACATGGGCCTGGGAAAATCAGGATATTCCTTCTGCCTCTGCAGTGATTTCCACCCTTGGCAAAAGTCATCCTGACTCCCCTGCCTCAGTTTCCTTTTCCACAAGAACAGGGCAGTGCCATCCACCCCCTGCAAGTGTTTGAAAGTCTTCTGATGGAAACTGCAAAATGAGAGTGGCAAATGTCTTTATCAGCAGAGAGAGAAATAATCCTACTACTCTCTGCACATATTTTGAGGGATGGGTCAATAGATTTTCTTCATCTGATTTGTTCCCTCCCCAGCAGATTTTATTCTTATCTAAAACTCACTCATGAAAAATCCCATTTAGTTTTATAACATGCTTGGGAATCCTTTGGAACAGTATATACTTTATAAATGTAAGATAATCCCCACTGTCTCCAGCCTTATGCCTCTAACTAACACTCATCCAAAAATTGTAAACAGGCTGAAAATTTTGCCATAAGTGCTGCATTTCTCTCCCCAGTGTTCCATAACCCTGGAGTGGGGGAGCAGAAGGGCAGGTCTGGCTGCATTTGTGGGTGGGTTGCACAGAGCTCAGCAGCAGGAGCTGGATGCCAATCACAGCTCCTGCAAAATTCAATTTACACGAATGAGGGAATGTCCTCAGCACCCAGGGCTTTGGGCACCTTGGCTGGGGGACATGAGCACTGCCCACCCAGAACAGAGCCAAGAACACAAAGCCAATATTCTCCAGCAACATCTGCAGTCCCAGGAGAGCCAGGACTCCTTCTAGAACTTTTTTTTTTGGTTTAACTCTCTTGATGACAGCTCCATTTCTGACTCCTCAGATGTCACACTGTGATTTCACTTACTGTAACGATCTTTCAAGGACAGGGTCAGTTTTTCTCATTTCTTTTGTGTATGAACATTTAATGAATTTGCCTCCTTTCCTCTGTGGATGCACACTGGCTGAGGTTACCAGATGACAAAGGCTGCTTTCAACTGAACCCAGTGACACTCCCAAGGACCCCCAGGTCACTCCAATCCTTGCAGATAGAGCTCCTCCTGCCTTTGGGGAGGAATTCTGCTTTCTTAGAAAGGCCCTGATGCACATTTAGGCCTGAAATGTGTCTGATACCAGCTTCTACAATGGCAAAAAAATGAAATAATTTCAAACTGCAGGGATGGAAGCTTCCCCCACCTTTAACTGAGCTGGCATTCAGAGATGTCTGGGGAGGAGCTGCTCCTGGAATGCACAGGAATGTCTGGAGCAGGAACCCTTCTGGACTGGCTGCAGTAAGCACCAGATTCACAAAGCATTTCTGGGCTACATGAGGGGAACTTTTGCTGCTGGAGAGGCACTGAGCCTTTGGCAGTGCCTGCCATCCTGCCCTGGGCACAGCAGCCCCTTGCCACAAGCCATGCCCATTGTCCCCAGGCACAGAGAGGGCATTTGGGACCTGAGTGCCATCAGTCCTGCTCTGCTTCCAGGCAAAAAAAGCTTTTTTTTCTAATCCTGCCACAGAGCCAGGTCTCAGTTTAAATCCTCCAGCTTATTTTTCTTGCTCTGAATGTCTGATCTCACTCTTTTATCACTTTCAGGATGGCTTTCCTCACCCAGTGACATTCCCCAAAGGGAAATGAGGGAGGAGAGCCACCCCTCAGGATTTGGGGGAATGGATCTGTTCTGGGACATTGTCCTGCAGGTTGCAGGTTTATCCACAGTGCCCAAGCACCCCAGGGAAGTGCAGCAGGTCAGGAGCCAATCCCTGACTCTGATCCTCAGATCTCCTGTGAATTCTGCCCCAGGGCTTGCTGAATTCTGGAGCACAGAATTCCTTATCCCTGGAAATGGTGCAGCCACATTCCAAGAACAGTTTCCAGCCAGTGCCTTCCTCATGGTTTTATCAATAAACTGACTTTGATCATCACCACTTTCTTACAATATCCTGATAGATATTCTGTCCCATTGCCCTGAAGAGTCTCACCCTGTGCTGACCCCGAGCTGAAATTCAGTTTTGCTTTTCCTTTACTCATGAATATTTAACTGCTGTAGTTTACACCTGCTGGATCTCATTTTCTGTCATTAAGATCGTTCAAGTTTACTGTGGGGGAAGGAAAATAAAGTGTTTTGTGATGTTAGATAATTCTCTGAAATGATTCTGGTCCCATCGTGTTCCTTTTAACCCCTGCCTGCACCATCAGGTCTCAGTGTGATGATCCCTTTTGTCAGCTGCCACCTTTCCCCACAACCCAGCCCTCTGACAAACCTCTCCAAACATTCCTCTCCGAATTAAAATCAAGAGAAACTCCCCTAGACAGTCACCTCCATCACCTGGATGGTCCTATGAACTTGGGTTAGAATTTATGAGCATTTCACTCATTGCACCAGCATGAAAATCAGGTTGGAGGGACCAGCAATTTCTTCCAAAACACCAATTTCTTCCCTTTCAAAGCTTTTCCAGTCTGCAGTCTCAGTTATTCTAGAGATTGACAGGCTTCAGTAGGACCATGAGTTAAGGGAAAAGCATTACATTTTATACATAAATATATATTAATGTATGTATTTTTCAGTTTGAATCAGAAGAAGCACTTTATTCTTAAGCAGTGATGACAGCCTGGTGTCATGAGTCCTGTTTTGGCACCAGTGATGCAATCCTGTCCCTTTTCCCCTGATTCCTTCTGTGCAGCTTCCTCACCCACAAAATCCCAGGGAAATTTAGGATGGGAGGGAACACCTGCTCCTGCTCAAAGTAGGGAAGAGAGATTAAAACACTACAAAACATCAAAAAATTCCTTTGCTTCCTATTTCTTCAACAGAAAAAGCCTTCCTCTCGTCCCATGGCAGCTCAGTTATCTCAAAAATTTTTCTGATGAATCTTACCAGGAAGATTTTGGAAATCCATCTAATGCAGCACAAACCAGATCACCCTTCACATATTTATTGATTCAATCCAAAAACTCTAATGGGTTTGTGAAATATGACTTCCCTCTACAAAAACAATGTTGTCTCTTTCCCAGGTTATTTATCTGGGTGTCTATCAAGTCTGTTTATTACAGTTTTCTACCATTTCATCCAGGAGAAAAGACAGAGCTGCTGCTCTGCACTTTCTAAAGTTCCTCCCACACTTCTTAAAAGAAAAAAATATCCTTTTTGTGGCTCTATATGTCCTCTTTCCATTCCTTAACAACCACAACAGAGTTCATTTCAGTTCTCTGGAAACCCTTAGTGCAGAATTTTGGTTGCTTTGCTGGGGCAGTGCTTTAGATCCTTGATGCAGGAGGAGGAATAACAGCATTTCCTTCACTGCCACAACAATTTACGACAAGTCTGGCACAAACAGATTTTTTTTTTTTTTTTAAATTTTGCTAATAGAATAGTTGGAATTTTTGGCTGAAAACTCACTTTTTCTCCCCCAGTATTGCAGAAGAGGTGATGTTCTTGCTGGTTCCTGAAGCCAGGAAAAGAAATGGAATGTGGCACTGTTTCTCACTCGCAGAGGAAATCAAGAGGAGGGCAAGTTGGATCATTTACTGTGATTAAAAAAAAAAATCTCAGGCTTCAACTCCAGCTATGACAGGAGTGACTTTCTTTACAGAGTAAAATCATAGCAATTTCCCACTGGAGGGTAGAAGTGCTGGGAAGATGGGAATTTGAGAGTTTTGTAACGATGATAATTGTAAAACACATCAGCAGCTCTGAGTGCATGCAGATCCTCTGTGCCAGGAGGTTTTTCCCTCAGCCTTCAACAAGTGGAGGCTTGTTCTGTTATTTGCTGCTATTTAGGCACAGGGATAAAGCAAATGAGCTGTGGGACAGAATCTGCCACGTTACAGTTCCTGCAGATTAGGATTGCTATTTGTTCTGAAGCTGAATTATCTCCTATTAATGAAGAAAGAAATAGTTTAAAACTACTTAAATTTTTAAATGGTATAAAATGTTTAAGATTAGCACTTTTTTCCATGACACAAATCTGATGATGTGCTCCATATAAAAACAGATTATGCAGGTTCTAAAGAATGTACTTTGCTGTGGAATCCTGATTCTTGTTTTCCTGTTTATGATTGAGCCAGGAGAACTGTAACACCCCACTGATGGTTATTATACATACTTATATATCACTAAATCAAATTATGAAGGGGAGATGTGTAGTGTCTATTTTGATCAAAGCTGAGTCCAAACTCATTTCCTGCTGCAGTTTGGATGTCCTTGTCTGCCCAAGGGACAGTGCTCATTTCCAGCAGGTGCAGAGCTGACAATTCAAACCCCTGCAGTGCCAAACACCTGGATTTTTTTTGGGGGGGGGAGGGATCAGCCCCCCAGCAGATTTCAGAGGTGTGGAATAACCACCAGGGCACAAAGAGAGGGCTGGGGGAAGTGGGGCCAGATTTCCAGGTTCAATCCAGCGGCTGCAGTGTGGCTGCACAGCAGGAGCAGCAGACAGGAGCACTATTAGCAGGGTTACACCTTCATAAACCACGTGGCCCCCACGAACCTTGGAGTGCAGAGCTGCCCCATCAAGCACAGAGATATCAAATCATGCCCACTGCTTCGCTGGCCCTGGAAGGATTTCACCCAGATCACTTCTTCTTACTTCTGTGCTATTGACTCCAGGGAAATTACTGCATCCATAACCAGCAGAGCCCCAAAGCCCCTGAGCTCTGTGCCCTCCCTGCTCCTGCAGACACATCCTTCACCTCCAACCAAACCATTCTGCACTAAAAACTCATTTTAAATACAAACCAAGGTCACCTAAGCACACAGAGGAAAGGTGACACATCAACAGGGCAGCTGCCAGTGGCATTTCCTGCAGTCACCCAGCTGTATTTTTTACTGGATGCTGGTAAAAATGCTGGGTGTATTTTTTTGGAGTGAAATAACTGCTGTGAAATATGTGTGAGGGGGGAATGGAAGCAGTTCTCCTAGTCCTGGTTCTGCATGCAACTTTTCCATTGCTGTGAAGGAGAAATTCCTGCATTCCTGCACCGTGCTGAGACTTCCTAACTAACACCTGTTTATGAAGTAAGGATTTACAGCATTTTTACAGCACCTTGCACTACAGAGCCATTTCCAAAAAACAGAGCTCTTAAAACACAAAACCAAAAATTAGAAGTTGTTTTATGAGGCCTGAGATGGGAGCCAAAGCCAGAGCCCCACTCCACCATCACCAGCAGACACAGCCCTGCTCACACATTTGTTCCTCTGCTTTTGGCTGAGGGTGACACTCAAATTACCACCAAAAGGTCACAGGGGAAGTCACCAGCAAGGGCTGGAGCTGGATCAAACACTCCCCATAAAAAGAAAAAGAACAAAGTCACGACTTTTGCCTGGCTGAGAGATGGAGGAGCAATGCTGCTGGTGTGATTGGGGACAGTGAGGAAGTGTGAGCCAAGCACACGAGCTGTGTGTGAGTGCTCTGAACTATTTCCATACTCCAGAGGTTGGAACAGCCTGTGGATTTATGGTTTTGGTGGCTATGGCAGTTTGTATTGTGCAAGTTTTAATAACCTCATCAAAAACATGCACTCCAGAGCAATGTGGCACCTCTGTGTAATTTAACAGCAATCCATTCATGGCTGGTGGTACCGTTTGAAACACTGCACAAGGAAATTAAAAACAAATAGAAATAAATCACCACGAGACCCAAACCAATAAATATTTAGGCTGAAAAGGTGAGCAGTCAGTGGAAAGAAAAAGATATTTTCAGAGAAATGATGGAAGCTTCTCAGACAATTATTCTCCTCCCAACAGCAAGAGCAAGGTTAGCCCACATCCGTGGCAATTAGCTGAGAAGGATGAGCTCCTTTGCTTATTGTGCTTGAAAAGCCATTTTAAGCAACAGCTTTTCAAAATTCACATTTGTTAGCCCTGAAGTACAAAGTACACGTGTCTAATATTTAATTAAGGCAGGTTAAAAACAATAGGCTAAACCCCAGAGAATATTAGGACTACTCTACACAACAAACCCATTTTTGAGTTCAGTTTCAATGATGCTGGTGCTGTTTTATCTGAGTGTGCTTTGGTCCTGTCTCTAAATCTCCTCAGTGTCCTCACACACCATCAAATTACTCGAATCATTTGTTTGGTAGCTTTACATGCTGCTTGTGCATCATTTGCAGGGAGAGATAATTACGTTTCAGCTCTTTAGTTTGTTTTTCTGCTTGAACTTTATTGCATTTTAATAGTTTTTCTAGCTCTCTCTAGTGCCTAAATAAGAGAAGGAGAGGGGACTTTAATAAATAATTTTATTTTTGTCACTGTTGTGGTTCAATATGTGAAAAGGCAACACCTTAGACTTCCTTAAGTTTTTTAACTGTATTAAAAGAGCTTGAGTTCTACAAAGCCAAATAGTAAACACTGAATATTAACTTAACTGAAACCAAACAAGAACCCAGAGCAGTGTGAACATGAATGAACTTCCATTTCTGACACATGCACAAACTGTTCCAGCCCACAGTTCCCCTCTGAATGCCTGATTTTCCTCTGGACACTTTTATTTTCCTCTGGACCCATCCTTTGCCTCCTCCCCACGTGGATTCCTGCCTTTTTCCAGCCACAGTCACATCCCAGCTTTCCTTTCAGTGTATTGACATGGCTTTAGCCTTATTGAAAGTGAGACAACAAATATTTATTCACTGCCCTTTTCTATAGCTTCCACTTGAAAGGAGTAAATATAAAAGTGGTCCTGATCCTCCTGGCTTTGTGTTGTACTGGGTAAGAGAGAACAGGAGGAGGAAAAGTGCTCCAAGGCACGAGCAGGCATTGGCATTTTCATGGAAAGGAAAACACTTCCAGTGGATTTGCAGAAATCCTTGTAAACACACAGCTCCAAAGAGACTGGCAAAAAATCCTGGGGGAAATGAGATTTCTTTTAGTGCTGTGATCTTGGGGTTCACAGTGAGGCCAAACCTAGAAATTGCAGAATAGGTCAAACCTCCTGCATCACCAAAAGTGTCCCCTTGACCAAGCCCTGCTGCTCAAGGTGCTCCAGTGGCCAAATTGATTCTTTGCCAGGACAAGGAAAACTTCACAACCTCCAATGCCTCATAAAGGAACTTCTGGATTTGGGATCTGCCTCACCACTTAAGCCACACCACCCTCCTAAGCAAGCCAGGCCTGTGCCATGGCAGCAGAGTCACACATTTATTGCTTTCCACCCACAAGGAGCTGAAATCCTCCCTGGCTGCCAGAGGCATTTGCTCTGTGAATATTTTAATAGCCTTGAATACCACAGGCAGTAATCAGAGTTTCCCCAGGTGCACAATTCTAAATGAATCTCATATTGAGCTTTTATTTTTAGAGAAATATAATGATCAGAATCCAGAATAGCCCCATTACGGCTGTCACTTCACTTCGAGGGACTTCAGAAAGAAACAGACTTGAAATGTTTAAGGTTAATTAAGGAAAACAAAAAGATTCATACTGTGTAGAGAAGCTTTGAGTAAAAGGTGTGAATAACAAGTGATCCAATTCCTTTGATGGCCTCGTGATGTGAGTGAGGGTGGGAAGGCAGAAATACACAGAAAAAAAGGAGAAAAGGTTTGTTCTGGGTGAAATTTGGCAAGAAAGTCCCATTTCTGTCAGCAGTGCCATCCCCTAGGGAAGAGTAAGCAGGATTTGAATATCATGGGAGGATGCAGAGGAATTTGAGGTAATTCCATCAGCTCTGGTGCACTGGCAGAGCAGGATCTGCTGAGCATTGCTCCATCAGTTCTGGAACACCAGGAGCTGCTGAGATATCCTTGATGCTCCAAATCACAAACCTTTATTTTCCAGCTCCATGGTCATGCCTAAAGTATTAAAACATCACTTCTGTTGCAGCCACAGAATTATTCATCCTTGTTTTCAATTTCCAGGCTGAGTTAAATACCATGAGCAATATTCTTATTAATTTTCTTTGCTCTCTTTTCAGTTCCTGCAGTCTGCAGAAGAGACAAAAACTGTCCCTGCACCTGCCCAGAGCAGATCATCTCTTGCTGATAGCACAGGGTGCAGTTCTGAGGAGCCTGGAAGGACCTGCAAGAATTCCAGGAGCTGCATCGTGGGATGTTACTGCACCAAAGCAAGTCCCAGCACCAGCAGAACAATCCCAACCCAACTCCTCTTTAAAACACCGGGTTTTTCCTGTGCTCCACCTCTTAATTACAGCTTGTGCCAGAGCCTAAGCAAGAAGACTTTTCAGATACGTGTCTGGAAATAATTAGAACTTGGCTCTGTGCTGAGAGGCAGCAGAACTCTGGCTCAGGGAGGCACGAAAGCACCTGAGAGCAGGAGCTGGTGACAAAAGGAGGAGCTGGTCACAAAAGCAGGAGATGGTGACAAAAGCAGCTCCTTTCTCCACTGAAAATGCCACCCCCCAACAGAAAAGCTCTGCAGTGATGAAAGCAGCATCCCAGCTGGCCAGTGAGCACTCAATAAAACATGCAGCCAAGCCACAGAGCCGGTGACTCTGCAGTGAAATGTTCCTGTCACCTCTGTCCTTCTTTGGCTCCTCTCATGGAGGGTCTGGGCAGAAAACACCGACCCAGGACTGGCTGAGGAAAGATTTGATGGAGTGATTTCCACAGCTCCCTTATTCCCACAGTCTCCTGGGAGCCATCCAGGGTTTAATGAGAGCATTGCTGTCCCTCTCTGCTCGCTCTTGAGCACAATCCAGCAGCATTTCCACCAGCACCACAGCCTCAGACACTCGGAGCTCTTTGTCAGGCTCTGCTGCACAGAGATTTTAAGCCCAGGCTGTGGAAAACACATCCCAGTCCAGACTGGAAAGGAAACACTGCCCAGAGTGCACAGGCACAGCTGCCAGTCTCACATGGCACTTGTGGAATTGACTTTTTGCCTTTGAAAAACAAAAATCTTCATGTTTCAGCCTGGAAGAGGAACACTGTATGTATATTATGGATTTCTTATTTATTTTATTATTATAATTTATATGGTATTTCACAGTTATTTCATCACAATTATCAGATAGATGCCCATTCTCGTGCTGGGGCCAGGGTTTGGGTCATTGGTGTCCTTGTGTTTGGAAAACAGGGGCTGGGCAGTGATGGGCTCTGATTTGTGATTCCATCCTGGGCTTTGAGAAATTCCTTCTCGTTGGTGAGCTCAAGCAAGTCAAATCTATTCCTGGGATTTCTCACGGGGAGAGAGGCAGGACCTGAGGCAATCCAGAGGTTCTCTCCTCATTTTACAAGAATGTAAAACAAACACAAACAAGGCCAGACTTTCCTGAAGACAACGCAGTCCCCTGAATAGCTCTGTCCAATTATTTACGAAATTCTTTGAAAATTTTGCTTACAGACATGAAAGGGAAATGTGGCTTTCAGAAAATCCCATTTGGGGTGAACAATGAATTCAGTTTTCAAAGTGAAATGTCACTGATGTTTCAACAGAGGCTATCACAGCAAGCACAGCAATTTATTCAATATTCCAGAAACTGCCAAGGCAGGATTGGTGATAACACGACCAAGTGTGCAGTTCAGTTTGGTTCTGCTCTTTTCATTTTTTTAATTAAATCTTGATAGTTGTAGGATAGGACTTTTCTGTGAACAAACTAAGCTCAGATGCTCCTTTAGCCTTTTTCTTCTCCTGGTTGCTCCCAGGACTTTGTGCAGAAGCACAGATGCTGCAGTTGGTGAGAAAAGGGAATCTCTGGTACAAAGTGCCTCCAGCTTTTATTCCCTTTATCACCTCCCATTGAGCCAATTAGCAGCAAGAGATTGCAGGAGCTGATCAATTAGGTCCCATAACCTGCTTAAAGTCAAAAGCAATTTTAACACAGAATGCAAAGGGCAGAGCTGATTTTCTCTCCAGAAATGAAGTGATCATGCCATCAGCCATGGTGACTGAAGATTGTTTTCTCTAAAGCTGGCCCAAAATAAGTTGAAGCAGTTTTGACAGGAAAAAAAAAAAAATCTTTCTACAAAAGCTCATCTTCTAAAAACTTTAATTTGAAATGCTCAACTTTCTTGAAGTTAATTTGGAAACAAAGTATTTCAACAAGCAACAGAAGTTTAGTGTTGTGTTCTAGAAGCATCTTTCCAACAGCTCGATATTTTAAGTCTGTGAAAATCTTCAAAATTGCCTGCCATAAAATTATCACTTTGTCCATTGGAATATTCACCAAACAAAAATATTCAAGAAGGCTGTTGAAAGGTGTCATAGGCTCATTAAATTGTTTTTGCAAAAGTAAGGCATGTAAGTGTAATAATTAGATCAGTGCAGACTTTAAATACACACACACATCGTGTTGCACTGAATTAATCCTTGCACTGATACCTGCCTTGCTGCAGTGCCTGTAGAACCGAAATTATCAAAGAGTGAGGACCAAAATGTGCTGCAGTTGTTGTGCTGAGCCTCAGTGTAAGATGGGGTCAGAGAAACAAGGAGCTTAATTGATTTTATTCCGGGAAACAAAGGCTGCACGCAAAGCATCAGCTGCTCTGGCAGCAGTGGGAACAGTCATTAAAAGCTGATTAGTGGGAGAGGTCCAGGCACAAACACTGAACATGAAAGGAAAGAAAGTTTTCCCAGCAAGAGCAGCGTGGTTTGATTTTCCTCCTCCAAGTTTCTTCTTGACTCTGAGCACAGGAACTGGGGATGTTCAGGTGACAAATCCCTCCCTGGGCTGTGGGACTGAGGTTTGGACACAGGCAAATGGTTTTAAAGCCCCACTGTGGAATTCTGTGCAGCACCTCAGAGTAATTATCCAAAACATTTCTCACCCTCTAAGTGCCTGCCACCAGCCCTAGGAGACAAATGATGGATGTTCACTGCCTTTGGACAACAAATATAAATAAAAAGTCTAAACAGACACAGCAGTGTGTAAGAGTCTGAGGAAAGTTCAAGAATCAGGAGCTGATCCACAGGCTCAGTGTGAAAAAGGAAATATGGATATTCCTCTGGCAGAAAAGTGACTCTTGATATTTAATAATTTTTAGTTTTGGATAAGATTTATTCTCCTCATGGTTCGTTCCTGTGGGATTTCAGGAGAGGGTTTGTTCCCTGTGCTGTCACTGAGGGGAACCCAAGTTTGGACAGTCAGATAGGGAAGGCAACATTTCTGCAGCATTTCTGATATATTATTCATTTTATTATTCTAAAATGAATATTATATCAGCAGAGCCAGTGTCTGTGGTGAGGCTAGTGGAGATCTTTGTTTCAGAAGTGCTCATTGTTTAATATTTCCTTCAGTGTGCCAGGGATTCACCAGCCACTGCTGCTGCTCTCCCTTTCCAGCCTGGCTGTGACACCAGGGGCAGAGGGGACAATGAGAGGTGGCAGAATCCCTGGATTCTGGGTCTGAGAGAACAAGCAGATGAGAAGGGGCTGGCACAGTCCCAGCAAGAGAATTGGGGGTTTTCATTAAAATAAAAACAGCAGAGAATTACCAGGACCCCATCTGATGGTAAAGTTATTCTCTGAAGGGAGAACAATAAAAACCTTGGCTGAATGATTGGCAGAGTGGAAGGGAAACCACAAAAAATCAAGAAAAGCCAAAATGTGGGCAAAGCAAGTGCCCTGTGCCATCCCTGTCCTTGCTGGGCTCCCAGGGGAGGCACTGATGGCACAGGGACATCCCAGCAGGGTGAGAGGCTCCGGGAGCACCCAGGGAATGTCAGAGCACAGCTGCAGAAATAGAAATGGGAAGGGGGGGCTGGAAGCACCAAGGTTCAAGGCACAGGGCACGTTTGGTGTTCTGCTGGGGAGTTTTCCTGGCACAGTAAGTGAATGAAGGTCCCTAAGGTGCAATAAGAGGAGAGATTCCCTTTATTCCCATTAGGGAATAAACAGGGACGAGATGGGTAAACAAACAAACAAACAAACGAACAAACAAAAAAGAGGCCAAAAAACCACAAAGAACAACCCCCAAAAGTGCAGCTCAGACAGAAGTGAACTCTGGAGAGGAGCCCAGTGTGCAGATGATGTTGGTTTCACACTGGGACAGATCTGCTGGTGTGCCAGTGTGATTTCTGACCCCAGAATCCCCAAAAAGATTATTCTCCCACCAGTCTGATATGGGAAGAAAGGATTAGGACATCACAGAGGAGGGAACAGATGCTGGCACTGTTCATGCTGAACCACACCTGATCTTTCAGGGAGTCCACTGAAGGATTAAATTCAAGTGTAACATGCTGAATTTACTAAAATCAAAAGAAAAACTTCAGCATCTTCAGTGAATTCAGGTTTGGTCTCGTTCTCGTGCTACCTTTCCCACACCTTGACATATTTTCCTACCTAGAATATTTTTCTCTCTTCTGTAGAGTGAGAAAACCTTAATCTGGCAGGATCTTAACTCTTCTATTTTCAGTCTGAACTTAAATCTGGTATCAGATTGATATCTGATATAAAACAGATACAGAAAATGCAAATGTTCCCCCTATTGACTTGAGATTTGATCAGATCTCCTTCAGATGTTGTTGTCACTGTCAAGCTAAGGACACCAAAGATGCTTTTGCTCCTATGCAAACTATTTTATAGCAAGAGCAATCCGTGGAGAATCCACCCAGCTCCTCAGGGATGAGGGGCTGCTTGAAGGAGGTGAAGGAATCAGTCTGAATGAGTGTAAGGAGAGAGAAATTAAAATTATCTCCCCAAAAATAAAACAGCATTTGACCACAATGAGGCCTGCTTTGGGAGTGTAAAGACTTCACGTATCTTAGTTTATGAGGTAGCTAGAAAAGAAGGATTCTGGGTGTCTTTCTGCATAATTAACCTGGAGATATAAAGATAACCAGCAGGCAAACAGCCGGACACACCCAGACACACCCAGACACACCTGGACACACCTGGACACACCTGGACACACCCAGACACACCCAGACACACCCAGACACACCTGGACATACTCAGACACAC
Organism: Rhabdornis inornatus; assembly: GCA_013397075.1. NCBI lineage: Eukaryota > Metazoa > Chordata > Aves > Passeriformes > Rhabdornithidae > Rhabdornis > Rhabdornis inornatus. The sequence continues at coordinate 443,007 of VWZS01003371.1, read as the reverse complement.
CCGGGCACACCTGGACACACCCAGACACACCCAGACACACCTGGACACACCTGGACATACTCAGACACACCCGGGCACACCTGGACACACCCAGACACACCCAGACACACCC
>VWZS01003371.1:412415-442693 GCA_013397075.1 Rhabdornis inornatus | reverse complement strand
CACACTCAGACACATCCAGGCACACCTGGACACACCCAAGCACAATCAGACACACCCGGGCACACTCGGGCACACTCAGAAACACTCGGACACACCCAAACACACTCAGACACGCCCGGTCACACTCGGGCACACCTGGACACACCCAGGCACACCCAGACACACTCAGACACACTCGGACACACCTGGGCACACTCGGGTACACCTGGACACACTTAGGCACACCCGGATGCACCCAAACACACTCAGACACACCCAGACACACCTGGACACACCCGGGCACACCTGGACACACCCAGACACCCTCAGGCACACTCAGACACACCTGGGCACACCCAGACACACTCAGACACACCCGGGCACACTCAGAGACACCCGGGCACACCTGGGTACACTCAGGCACACTCAGATATAGTGGATGAAATGTTCTCAGAAAGAAATCAAAAATAATACTCTAGAAAAAAAACCCCAAAACCCCTTTGTGAGTGGTACCACAATAAAATTTCTGTGCTTTCCACGGCTGGGATGCTGATGTCTCCATCAATAATGTAAATAACCGGATTTTTAGCGTCTTCAGAAAAGCCCACAGCCAAACAGAAATGTGTTTAATAACCGGTATTGAAGAAAACTTGGCCCAATCTTTATGCAAATTGTGAGATCTGATTCTCTCTGCTTGTTAAAGAAACCTGCTGTGGAAAATTTATGTGTGTTTTTTACTTCAAAAGCTTCCAAAGTATTTCACCCACCGAAATGACACCACACTTTTGAAATATGGTTACCTTGAAAACAGCAGCTGACAGTGGAAACAGAAGAAATATTACGAAACTGTGATCAGATGAAAAATGTGTTGTTTCACAAACATCCCACACAGGCCACATAAGTCTTCCCATACAAAATATTGTCCAAAATCCTTTATCAGCTAAAGCAAGTGTGTATTGACACAGAAAGAGCCCAAAACAAACCCTGTTTCTAAACTCATGAATAGTGAGAGAGGAAAGAATGAAAAGACGATGGGACCTTAAACAAGAAACTCCTGAACTCTCTCATCCTGCTTTTTGAGTTTCCCATGGCCATAACACATGACAGCCCCCTCATCCTCCCCCCAGGGATCAGATTTATTTACTCAGGTCCTGATGGAGTGGGAGTGATGTTTTACTCAGCTAATTTTACTGACTCAGGAGACAAATTGAATATTCTGGCAAGAAAGATCTGACTCTGAACCCAAACTTGCTGTGGAAACACTGAAATCGATTCACTGTTGAGCCTTGTGTTCAAGTGACTTTTTCTAGATGTAAATCTCTGTGTAAACTCTAAATGGGGCTGTTTTGTCTGGTTATATTTAACAAAAAAAAAATCCTGTTTGCAGAAAACTCCAGACACGAAGAGCTGCAATTGCAAACAAATGCCCAGCAGATGTGGTTCCCAAGCCCAAAGCCAGGGCAGCAAAGTGGCTGCAGCAGCACCTGCAGATGGCCAGGAGCACAACCTGCCCTGCAAGGGAATTGGGCAGGTAAGGCACCTTCCATGGGAAGCAGATTAAGCCATAAATCCAAGCATCATCAATCTAAAACGATGCACTTGGAATTGCTTCAGCTCTCATTCCTGCATTGCACTGCGTTGGGTCATTAGTTTTTATTAAAATATGACAATGCTGTTGAGTCTGCCCCTAACATGCTTTTAGCAGGGAAAGAAAGAGAGACAAAAGACCATAAACTTATCCTGCAGAATGTGATCTGGTCATAAATACAATTCTGTGTCCCCATGGCTTGACTTGCCTTTCTGCTCTATGCAGCTGGGGAAGAGAGAGCTGGAAATCACATCCAAACAACCTCAGAAAAATATGAAATTATTACCTGGTGCAGCAGGAAGGCAAATGAGAAGGGAAATGTAGGAAATCCCCTGATCTGAGAGACAGAAGAGCTGAGAAAGAAGATATTTTTGATACTGCACTGGATTTTATGAAGAGCCAGAAGGAAAGGTTCAGTTTCAACCAGAAAGTCTTATTCAGAAAAGGACTTATGCCACCAACAAATAGTTCTTTCATTTCGTTGGTGCTCAGACCCTTAACAGGTGGGTAACTAACTCATTATTCCATGCAGGCTTTTTACCTACCTTTGTATCTGAAGGCAGAAAAAATTCCTTTATTGCTACATGTTTTCTGGTAATACAGCAGCTGCTGTTTATGGTAATTCCTGCTTACTTGCAAATAGACCTGTGTTTATTTTGTGCCACGCCAGCTGTCAACAAAGACATTTGAAGAATAATTTCCATGCTCAAAGGAAAGGCTCTGCTCCCCCTTCCTACTGCTCATTTCTTTCTCCTGCATTTCAGATCCGAGGGGTGTTGAACTGGGAAGTGTCTGATGGTGAATGATGAGATGAACTGAGCCTGAAGTGCTGCTGCTCCTGCAGGAATCCATCTCCCACCCCGGGTATTTGCACAGCCCACTGTGAGCTCCTCATCTGCAGCACTGCCCTGAGCTGGTGCTCCAAACCCTGCTGGGACACTCACACTCCCCAGGGACAAGGTTTGGACAGCCTTTGGTTCTCACCTGTGTCTGAGCTGATCAGCAAAAATTCCAGGTTCAAATCCCTGCACAGAGCTTGTCCCTGGGCTGGGAGGAGCTCAGAGTGCCACAGAGGATTTGGGACCCAGTCCTGACATCACCACCAAGAAACTGATCCTGTGAGCAGCCCCTGTATCAGTCACCTGTATTTTCTTACTGAATTCATCTCCATGGAGCTGAGACTGAAATCCTGACTTGTGATGTCTCCCAGCATCTAAATCTCAGACTTTTCACCAGCTCAGTCTTCCCTGATCTGGAGTCACAGCATCATTTTCCCAGAGTATCTGGAGCTGCCTGCACTCCCCTGTGAGATTTGAAGCTGCCAGTGCCCCATCCCTTCAGACAGTGTTCCTTCCCATTAGCATTTAGTGCATTTAGTAGTAAGATCAGAGAGCCCCTGGGGACAGAATGCTCTCAGATAAATCATTCAGGGACCCCCAGCTCCCTCATTCCCTACAGCTTCTATGGGGGAAGAAAATCCATCTCCTGCTCCCCCAGAGCCATGGCCTGGCTGTTCAGTGAGCAGAGGGATGGAGCACGGATTTATTGCTCACACCCTGCAGAGGTCTCTGACAGTTTCTGCTCCAGGGGCTCTGGGGGGGAGCCTGGAGCTGGTCCAGGCTGGTCCCAGTGCATCCAGCACAGGGAAAGGACATTTCATAACAGGAAAAACCTGCGTGGATGAGGAGAAACCTGTGGGAAACATCCCTGAGGCCAGCCAGGTGGAGCTGCAGGTGACAGGCAGGGTCCCTCGTGCCTGGAGGGGCTGCGAGGGGATGGAGCTGCGAGGGACTGGCCACAGCCCCCTGCTGCCTGTGATTTCCGAGCCATTTCTCTGCCCATATATTGAACCCCACGATTTTCCCCTTTTGTCCCCTGTCCTGTTGAGGCTGGGCAGTGAGAGAATGGCTGGGTGGGTGTCTGGCAGCTGGCCAGTGTCAGCCCACCCAAAAAAAGCAGATGCAGCTTTTTTGTGGTTTGTGGCTGTGGTGTGAACCTGCCATCACACAGGAAAGCTGTTTCCTTCTTTCCTGCAGGGACTTTGTGTGCCACAAGCAGCCCTTCTTCCTTCCCATGTGTGGGGAAATGTTCTCCTCTGCCTGAGGAGAGGATGTTCCTGTTCCACCTGCAGGAGGATTCCAGCTCCAAGCTGGGACTGCTGTGCTGGTTTATCCATCACCCACGGTCATGGTGCCCCAGCAGAGCATCCTCCCATCCTGCCTGGCACAGGGCATTCCATATTTATCCTCACTCAGCTGAGAGCATTTAAGACTGAGTTTGTTCTAATAATCACCAAACCATCTTAAATCGGCCAGAGAGCTTCTGGGAGCCACAGCTATTCCATTGTTTTGGAATAGGCTCACAGCAGCTCCTGGTAGCCAAATGACACAAGGGGATGTTGTCACCACCACATCTCATTCAGGAGGAGCTGCCTGAAGTCAGCATTCACTCACTGCCAAGCCTCTGCTGGCCACGGACACCTACATTTATAAATCCAAGCAGGCAGAAGAACATGCCAGGACAAGTTGGTGATTTCTTCTTTTCCTGCTACAATTACTTCCCAGCCAGCAGACACGGAGAGCAGCACTGAATCTATTCTCACTCCCTGCACTCCATATGTTCCCGAGGACTCAGTCTCAGATGATGCCAACAGGAACAGAGTTACACTACTGGGATATATTTCATCCTATCTGCCTGTCTAAAAGTCACTTATCCAAGTTCAATTAGAAGAAACATTCCCCTAAAAGGCAGGAAATCCTGTTACAAGTGGTTAATTACCAATAGGGAGTTTGATTTATCCTGCAGCTTTTGAGGTAGCAAAGATTTTCCTGTGCTTCCTTTTAAGAGTAAGCACGTTTATATCATTTAAATGTTTATAATATCATTGAAATGCTTAAAATATCATGGATACACTTATAATATCATTGAAATGCTTACATCATCATTGAAATGCTTATATCATCATTGAAAAGCTTATATCATTAAAATCTTATAATAGCATTGATATGTTTATAATATCATTAATATGTTTATAATATCATTGAAATGTTTATAATTTGCTTGAAGAAGGTGTTGTATAATATAAATAAATTGCCACAGAAATCAAAAGCACAGGGACTGTGTATACACAGAGTTAACCAGGGTCCCAAATAATTCTGAAAAGCTGCTATTGGCTAAAACATTGAACTGAGGGATGTTTTACTCAGGGAGAGTTCCAGAAGGGAGAGGATCTGTGCACATCCCACGTGTCCCCACTGCATCCAGAGTGTTCTGGACAGGGACACCTTTCCAAACACAGCTTTTTGTGTTGGCTTCCCCTTGAACTGGGCAGCCAGAAAGCCAAGAGGAAAAAGGAGATGTGAAAAGAGGATGTGCCACAGTTAAAACAATCCTGGCACATGGGAATTTCTACATTATTTCTGTCTTCCACTCAGCCAGGGCTGATTTTCAAAGCTGTCCTGGTAGGGAGAAGGTAAATGCAGGTAAATCAGGGCAAAGTGAGAGCGGGGAGAAGGTCCAAGATGCAGTCCCAGATGGACAGAGTTTGTTAAATCCCCATTTCAGAGCTCTCTGGTGGCTTCCAGCAGGCAGGAGACTCCCTGGGATGGTGCTGCCCAGATCCCACAGCCCTGAGCTGGCTGGCTGCTGGCAGTGCCCTTTGAAAACACCAAAAGTGTGCCAGGAATTACAAGTTACCAGCACAGACATCCCCAGCCTTCAGATCTGAACTCTATTTTTGGGGAAATGTTCTGAATTTCCATGTGGTAAGTGAGAAAGAGGGAGAAGGGGGTGGAGGAAGGAGAGTGACTGCAGTGAAGCAGAGAGGCTCCAAAAAAATTTGCCTTGCCCTGTGTCTGGGAGCAGCTGATGTGTTGTCAGGAGGTAAATGGGAATGCCAGCTTTCTGTTTAAATGTCTTCAAGTGTTTTTCTTTAATAACTTGTCAGTTCTTGGTAAAAAAGAGCTTTCCCCAGCAGTGATTTGTGGTGGTGATGCTACCAGGAAGAAACGCTGTTGAATTATGAAAAATAAAACCCTGCTGTGCTAGTGGGTCACAGAATCTGTGTCAGCTGAGAGAAGGAATGAGCAGAACTGGGCAAGAATGAGCAGAACTGGGCAAGAAACAATTTCTGTCAGTCTGGGAGGTGTCTGTGGGATCTGAGGAGGGGACAGAGGCTGGGACGTGGGTGACCTGTGGGCAGTGCCAGCACCTGCAGGATGTGAGCAGGGCCCCTCCTGGGATTTTCCAGGGATCCAGGCAGCATTGGGGAAGCCAAGTGTGGATCTTTAATCCTTCCAAGCTGCAGTTCAAACTCCCACCAAAATGTGAGTTTGTGCTGCACAGCTCCTCCCCATTCACCCCCAATAAAGGTGGATATTGAAATATTGATGGGGCCCAGATTTTGCTCACAGGGGTTGACAGGAGCTCAGCTGTGCACAGGCAATACCTGGGCAGGTGTGCCTGGCTGGCCAAGTCAGGTCTGTGTAGCTTTTCTACTTCTGCACATCCACCTGGTGAAAATGAAGTGTCCCATTTTTGGAAGGTACCTGGTGAATTTTCATCATTTTCTTTTAAAAAAGATACCTGGTGAATTCCCACATTTTCTTGTCAAACATAAATACCTCCTCAGAAAACATTTCATGAGAGATCCATTGGGTTTTGGCCATCCCTTTTTCCCCTCTGCAAAGCAATTCACTGACAATGAAGGCTCTGCCTTGGAAAATAGGGATGGTTCAGTCCTGAACCTGTTTCATTTCACAGGTTTGAATTTTTGGAAGCAGTTCCTATATGCTATTAACTACATGCCCCATCTGCAAATGAAGTAATGAATAAATTATCATGAATAAATACAAACATCCAAAGTCAGCAACAGCAGCAAAGCAAAACTAATGAAACTATGAAGGAAACACTGGCTCTTTTGAAAAGGTACTCCTGACACACAAGTTGTCAGGGTGGGAATCACTGGGTCAGAACAGAAAAGTTTAGATACTTTTTGCTAAAAGTTATCTCCTAAAAACTGGTCTAATGGTAAGTTAAGCTTCAAATTCCTCAGCACAAGCTGTTTACATGGATTCTGCAGGCAGCACACTTGCACAGATTGGCACAATACAGGCAGGCAGAGAAGTGTGGAGGCATTCACATGGATTCAGTATCCTGAGAAAAATCTTGACAGGCCTCACAGATCCCAATCGACAGTATTGGAAATACAGGAGCCAAGCTGTGCAGCTCTGAATTATGCAACTGGTATTTCTTTCTCCTACAGCCATCAGACTCAATAAAATTTTCAAATCCTATAAATCCCCCTAGAAGTGCTCCATCTAGGCACTGTTTCCAGCCAGGAATAAATAGATTGGGGGAATATAATCTGTGGATCTCAGTGGTTTAAATGCAATCCTGTGAGGAATGCAGGCACTGCTGGACAGGGAGAGTTGGTCTGCCAGGTTAAATTAAATCTTGGAAGGGTTTGGAGCTGGGTGGGTCCAGCAGAAGGGTGAAGCATGACAAAAACAATTAACCCAGAAAAGGATCTTTGTTACAGAATCCTTCCCATCACAGCCCGGGAGCTGCTGGGAGGCAGGCACACGAGCACAGGGATGTTCAGACAATGCCACCACCTCCACCTGGAGTCACCTGAGCTGGATTTGGACACCTGAGCTGCCCAGGAGCCTCTCCCCTGGCTGGGTGTGTGCTGGGACAGCAGCAGAACCAGGATCCACTCCTGAGGAGCTGCCTTTGCTCCAAATGACAGCACCTCAGGAAAGGGAGAGCACTGTGATACTGGGACATCTCTGCTGCTGTTTCTGGAGATGGCATCAGAAAAAATCCTCCAGGCACAACATCTGTAAAATGGACAGCCAGATGTTTGCACTGGCAGCTCTTCAGCTGTTTCCCCCAGGAATTAACAATTCATGGAATTCCTGTTCCCATCGTGGCAGAGAAGAGGTAATCCCCCCTCAGCAGTTCTGTTTTCTGCTTTACTGTAAATGGGGAGGTGGGTGACATTTATTTGTTAAACATTGCCATAAATATTTAGCAGAGCAGGACTCAGTTGAGAAGAGGACATCTAAACAGATTGCTGGTGAGCTAACCCTTGGAGATTTTCCAGATTTCTCTCTCTTCCTCCCCCCCTCCTCTTTTTTTTTTTTCCTTTACGGAGAAACTAAATAAACATTTGAAAGGAGACGCACGACTGGAACAAAACCCCCATAAATAATTCAAAAGAAAATTAATAGGATTCAAGACACACTTTCTGATGATCAGCACGGATGCTACTCTTTATTTTATTTTTTTACAGTAGCAACCAGCTGGTACAGTGCACCATGCTAATCAGGGAGTGTCTTTCACATTCCTGAAACTCCTTGGAAACACATCTCCCTCCATCAAACTGCTTTGAAGCTCAATTTTAATTTAGATGCAAACTATCCCAAAAGTACTGATAGCCTAAAAAGCGCCCCTGGCAGTCCATAATTGTGAGGCAATGGAGCTGTCAGCTTTGATTAGGGGGTGCCTGCAGTCACTCAGGCCATGCAGCACCGTTTAGCCCCTCCTGATCATTTAAATAATAAATAATTTATTCATCATTTAAATAAATACTCCCTGCTCACCCAGCACCGGGGTGCGTGGGGGTATTTTTATTTATTCCCTGCTTTTCGATCAGGCAGAGCAGTGCAGTGGTAAAGCTGTGCAGGAGAGCATCCTCCAGTCCCCTCCTCACCCTGATATCCCTGCTGCAGATTTCAGCTGCAGACATTCACAGCAGGAGGCTAAAAACGATCTGCTGGTATTAGGGCTTAATAAAAGAGCAATACTGGGCCACAAGGCTGGGGTTTGAGGAGTATCTGCAGCTGAACAGACCAATTCCCACCAAAATAAATAACATTTGGAGGCTAAGAATCATTCTTTTGAGAGAAGGATTTCTGTGCTCCTGAGTCCATCATCCATCCCAATTCAGCTGATTTCAGTGGGGTTACCCAGGACAGGAACCTGCACCAGGAAATAAAATTAATATTTGATATTTGCTGCTCCTGCTGCTTTCAGTGCATGCCATGGACAGGGAAAACAGAGAATGTGAATTCCAGAAAGCACAGGCAGCCCGAACAGCCCATCTGAGTTCAGATATTCCAAATATCAGCTCAGAAAAGCTCTCCTGGCCCACAGCCCCAGCCCTGCCCTGGCTGTAGGGAGATGCTCAGCCACGGTGCAGGATCAGGAATATCAAAATCCCCAGGAAGAAAAGCAACACCAAACACAAAGGACACAAATTCCCCCCGTGTGTGGGGTTTATTCCGTGTTCTCTTTCTCTGCTGCCAGCCCAGGGCCAGCACAGTGCCTCCCCTCTCTCCCTGCGTGCTCATTGTTGTCCCCTGCTCCTGGAATTTCCTGCTGAAACAGACACTGCCTGTATGGCCTGAAGAGAAAGAGGCTTCTAAAATCTTGGGACTTTTCCTTCAGCTCCATTGTCTCACTTGTTTAAAGAGGTGAAGACAACCTGGCAATAATTGGAATTTAGCAACGATGGCCAGCGCTACCCTTTGTGAGCCTGTCCCTTCTAAATTTCAGAAGCAAAGACAAAAAATATTAATTACACCTCTGAGGGTTCACCCTTCAGCCCAAGTGCTCTGAATGCCACAGACCACCTAAGTCCTCCCTACATGAGCTTTTCCTCCTGCCCAGCCATGAAACAAGATCCCATTCTGGTCTGAAACTCTCATTCCAAGCCATGAAACAAGATCCCATTCTGATCTGAAACTCTCATTCCAAGCCATGAAAAAAGATCCCATTCTGATCTGAAACTCTCATTCCAAGCCATGAAACAAGATCCTATTCTGGTCTGAAACTCTCATTCCAAGCCAGACCTGAAGGTCACAGAAAATGTTTCACTTCCCATCCCTTTCCTTGTGTGCCTCAAACACACTGAGAGCACTTTGGGTCTCCTTGGGGTCCCACTGAAAACCAATCCTGGTCATGCTCAAGGGTTTCAGTAGATTCAGGAGCTCGTTCAGCAGAGTTTGCATCTCCTGTGCAGGTTTTGCTGGAGCTGCCCTGTGGTTGCAGTCCTAGAGAGAGGAAAAAAGAGCAGCAACACCCAGGGACCTTTTTATGGAAAAAAAGGCCAATTTTATTGAGCAGAGAGCTTGTATTTAAAGCATGTTACAAGAGACTAGAACAGGACAGCAGCTCATTGGCTAATTGGGATAAACATCCAGGAGACCAGGCCTCAGGATGTATCCCATGGGATAAACAACAGGTGTTAATCTTTATTATGAATTCCACTCTGTTTTTCACCAGATTCTAAGTTGTTTTTTACCATTTATCACCTTGGGAGATTTCCCTTCTGTCTGCAGCTACCATCAGCTTCTCAGCCTGGGAAGCAAGAAGGATTCAGGCTTGAGAGAAAAGATTCTGGAGCTGTAATTTTGCAGCTCTCTGGGTGTCTCTGTCCACACTGCCCCACTCTGCATCAACATCAGCCAGGGCACTTCACTGAGCCAGAAAAGAGCTGCAAGCAGAGATGAATCCCCTCCTTTCTGCTTTCACACAGCTCAGGACACCACCGACCTCCTGCTTTTAGCCTAACTACAGAAGACAACTTTAATGAGGCTCAGAGAAGATCACCTTGAGCACCAGCCCACAGCCCATGGTCAGAGAAGAGCTCCTTGCATCCAAATCTGTGCAGCCCTTGAATAAATCTCTTTGATTCTGCTTTCAGGGGGGCTGTGCTCAGTCCTGCTCCCTCAGCTGTCAGGGTGGGAGGTGTGAATGTGTGTGGGAAACACAAGGGGATCTTGGTTGTAATCATTAATTTAAGGAAATTATGGCAAGAAGTGAAGAAGGAAGGGTTTAGAGAAGCATCTTTCATTCATTTGTGTCTGGACAGAGATAGACAACAGGAGACAGACACATGTGCACAGACACTCAGCTTCTGCTGCCCTGGGAACTTGCCCACGTTTGCCTGCACACCCAAATATTCAGCTTCTCATCCTGCCTCAGTCTGGGAAACACGAGGACATGAAGAGCAAATAAAAGCTACATCACTGCAAGAAACTGTGTTTCCACATAAGCAGGGAATACAGCAAGATTCCTCTTTCCCTGACAGCAGATGAATAGAGCAGAAAATGAATTCTTCAAAAACCACTGCTAATGCTGACCTTATAATGGCCCAGAAATAATTTCAAAGGTTTTAGCCTGACTGTTTAAATACACTTTCAGCATTTTCTGCCTGCCCTTAATCAGACATTTATTACTAATAACTCCTTATCCCTCAAACATTCACCTATAAACCAATCATTATAATTAGGCAGAGGGGTGCTTTGGCCACTGTTTAAAATGTGGAGCACAGAAGTCTCATCTCCACCTGGAATTCTCTCCTCTGCTTGTTGCAGTGCTTGCTGTCCTTGCATGTGCAGAAGCTGTTTCAAGCAGAGGGAAATCTTTCTTGTTCTGTTCTTGCAGAGCACCCACCACTCTGGGGTTCAGCTGGCACCAGAAAAAAACCTCTGCTCTTGTTGTATGAACTGGTTTTGACATGAAAATCACAGCACAAAGGAAAATGTGCAACTGGGAAGCAGTTTGCATCAGAACAAAAGAAACTGGTTTTATTCTTTTTTCTTAACAATCCATGCAAATGTTCTGATATCTCTCATGGATTAAGGATGCACTGAGTCAAGGGAAAACATCTGTCCAAGCAGTGAGGAAGGAGAGAGAGCCATATGCCTGCATGAACTGCTGCTCAGGAGCACCTAAGGAAAATCTAGAGGGCTGGCTTGGGATTTAGCTCTCTGGAGGGGAAAAAAAGCAAAAATTCAGCAATCTGTTCACGTGGGAGAGAGGGGCAGAGCAAAGATGGGAGGGCACAAGGACAGCAACATCTGCAGGAGGAATATTTGTGACTAGCAAGCAGCAAACACTGGCTCAGGACAAACATCTGTGCAAGGAAAACATCCATGGGGTGTGAGCACTGCCAGCAGTGGCTCAGGAAACTGGGAAGGACAGACAGACAGACTGGAACCAGCTGGGGGACGGCCACTCCATGAAATGGCACCACAGCCACGTCCCTCCCTGAGCTCAGGCACTGCTGGCTCTGGAGCTGGATCAGGCACATCCCCTGCCAGAGCTGCTGATGGAGGAAAATTCCAGAGCAGGGCTGAGCACGGCCAAAAAAGCAGCTCTGGATGCAGAATGGATGGGATTGGCAGAGGTGCAGCTCCCCTTTGAGCCTGGAATCCGAGCAGATGGAGCACATGGATTTATCCTGGCTGTAAATCCCCCACTCAGCTGAGTTCTCTGCTCCCTGGGTCACAGGACAGGATATTCCCAGAGAAATGGGGCTGTGATCAGCTGCTGGAGGTGTGCACTGGAATGCAGGAGGAGAATGATGGAATCATGGAGTTGTTAAAGTTGGAAAGCACTTTTGAGATCATCAAATCCAGATTTCACCAGAGTCCTGCTCTCCAGGGCTGACTGAACTGGCAAAGTACGGAAAGCAGAATTCAAAATTCAAAAAAATAGTCGGATTAAAGTGTTCCAGTACAGGATTTACAGCCTCATCCCCAAACCACAGTCCTGACACCTCGTTTTAATTGGGCAGATGCCTTTGGTTCCCACATCACTCTCTGAACTCTGGGTGTTTGCTGCCCAGGCTACCTCCACATGACAGATGATACCTCTTGAAATAAATAGAATAAATCATCCCCTGAAAGTCCCTTTCTATTTACTGAACTGTAGAGGGAGTCTAGTTTATTTAGACCAGAAATCTATTTTTCAGATGTCCAAAGTTACATGACATGAACTTCACCATTTTTTTCTACCCTTTTTGTGAAATCTGTCAGCAAACTGGGAAAAACATCTGCAGTGACACTGTTGAACACTGAAAACATCATCTATTCCTGTTTCACTTGCAATTTTACCAACAACAGCTCTCTAAGAATATAAACAGGTTTTCAAAAGGCAGAGGGTTGGTTTTTAATTGTTATTATTTATTTGTGCTCTGGGTTTCAACACTAGCTTTTTATTTTCCCTATCAGAAATTAAAGGTTCCTGTGAACTGCAGCTCTAAAGGGAGCTCTATACAATATCAAAGGCAATCCTACAAAGCTACATTTTTATTTGGCTGGTTTTGAAACAAACAAAGGGAGAAGGATTTTGATCTACATTCCAATGGTCTCAGTTCTGTGAAGTTTGACAGGAGCAGTCCTGAAAAACTCTTATCAGTCAAGGTCCATTTCTATATTGGGCAGATGAAAAAGTCTGCAGCTTCACAGAGCTGACTGCACTTCTAAATGTCTGAAAACACAGATTTGACTGAACTGAAGCTCTTCACAAACAGATCTTGATCTCTCCAAGACTGTAGATAAAAATCTGTTGAATAAGGCTGAAACATTTGTTTGTCTTGAAGCATGAACTAAATGTTTTAGGTAGCTCTGATTTTTAGATTATATGCTGAGTGATACCTGTCAAAAAGATACAGCTGGAAAATGTCAGGAAAACCGAAATTAAATATTTCAGCAAAGTTAAAATAAGATCTCTGAGACTTCAAAGAAATTCCAGCTTGGGTTTGGTTTTTTTTTTTCCCTGCATTTGGAACAAACCCAGAGTAAGAGATGGCACATCCTCAGGGAGCTCAAATCCCATTGCAGAGCCAGCTCTGGATATCAGCACCCCCAGGAAATTCTGTTATCTGCCAGTCCTACAAGGGTCGTGTCTTGGAGGAGCATCAGATGGAGACATTACAACGTTTCAGGGGATTGTTTCTTGTCTTACTCATCTAATTTGCCATTCAATTGCTCTGTGAGTGTGAGTAAGACACAGCACAAGGAGCCATTTAACCATGGTGATGATTTGAAGGTGTCTAAGCTTTTGAGTCACTCAGATTTCCAGGGAATTATTTGTTATTTCACTCATGAAAACTATGATAATATCACTCAAGCAGTTCTTAATGCTCCTTTTCCACATTAAACCCAGCACTTCTCAGGAGGGCTCGGCCACCAGGTGCTATTTTGATTTAAAATGTACACAGGAGAGATTAAAATGAGCTGAGTATATTATCTCTGCACGCATTTGTTGCTGACAAAACGTATTAATTGCACATGGAAATCAATGCAGAGCAGTGTAGCTTTCAACCAAGCTACAGAATTAAATACAGGGCCTATCAAAGCTGATAATCCCTCACTGAATCAAACACATGGCCAAGGTCACCCAAAATAAGCAGCCTGTGAAATGTATCAGAGTAGCTCACACACACAACTGTGGGCACTGTACACTAAATACACCCACAACTGATATTATCATCAAAAACAAATATTTTCCCTTGGAAATGGGCAGTCCTGAGGAAGGAGGGGAGCAGTCCCATGTGGGACTCATGGAATCAAAGCTCAGTTCTTGGTTTAGTCTTTAATTTGTGCCCATCCCCTCATGTTTGTGTGCATTGGAACTAACCCTGAGTGCCAATCTCTGCCTCCCCCATGGAGCCACTCAGCCTGGGGAATTCTCAGTGCTGAGTGTCAGGGGCTGGGTGACATCTGCCACCAAAAGAGGCTGGGTGACATCTGCCACCAAGAGGGGCTGGCTCAGCAGCCAGGATGCCAGTGATGAACACTGAGGAAGGATTCTGAGCAGAGAACTCTGGCTGGTGATTGCCCATCACAGAAAGCACCAGGCTGCTCCAGCTGAGCATCACTGTCACATCTCAGTGTGCAGCAGCACTGATGGACACTGATGGGGTCACTGCCTGCTCCCTGCACCACTCCCCACCCCAAATTCTCTCCTCTTTGCTCCTTCCTGCATCACTTTCCCACCCTGAGCCCAAAGCCTGGAGCTGCACGATGCCCCCAGCCCGGGGTGAAAAGGATATTTGTGCTGCTCCTTCTCCTCACCCTTCATCCATCCTGCCTCTGGGTTTGGAAGGGTTTTGGGTCAGGGATTGGAGTTTGCTCTCTGGGCTGGGGGAGACCAGGAGCTGTTTGCTGATCCTCAGTCATTCCCACAGGGATGTCACATTAGAGCTCAGCAGCAGCTGATTGTCAAGTCCACAGCACACGTAAAACAATATCACTTTTAAAACAATGCACAGCTATTCCTTCAGTAATTCTGGCTGTTGCATTCTCAAGTGTTCCTTTGATTTACGAGCCCAGTGTGTTATTAAAATAATGAATTATGTGTTGGTACATTGCATTAAACGCAGCATACACAGGGGCAAGTACATCTGCTACCTATTAATCAAATATTCACTAACAAAGGTTGATTAACAGCATTTTACATATTTACAGCGAGAGTGAAAAGCATAATAGAGCTGCACTGAAGATAAATGATAATAAATTATTAAAATGCATTTATCTGTGCACTGATTAGTGCGTGGGGTAGACAGAACTGCAGGTATGGTTGTGTTCATCACACAGCACCAGCTTTCTATTGAAGCAGACATTTATTTAACACCTTATTTACCTTATTTTCAACTTTTCTGGGGGAAATAAAAGCCCCCCAAAAAAACCCTGTAGAGCTGTGCACGTCCCCAAAACTCAATTCAAAGCCATGTCCAGCAAGGTTGAAGCTTTGTCATCACCTGTGGTGGGGATGTGCAGCTCAGAGCAAACATCCCAAAGCTCTGACGTGGCTCTGGGTGATTCCCTTCCAGCCCTCAGCACTCTGCAAGCAAAGATTTGCCAAGAAAGCACCAACAAAATCCTCTTAAATGGATCTTTCGCAGCTTCTTTATGCTGGGAGATGAAATTACAAAATCATATTCTTATGTTTCCTGTGTGGAGAAAAGGCCAGGAGCATTTTCCTTTTCCTGGAGCTGAGCTGATTTGTACAGAACCTGATTTTCCTGCCTGGGCTCTGACAATGGATTAAAGGTCTGGAGCCCATGGACCCCTCAAAATCTGCTGGAATCAGTCAGAAATCCAAGGGCTTCCAGGCAGCAGCATTGTTCTCCTGTGTTAATTATTGGCAGTTTCTTTAACCAAACTTCAGAGAAAATTCCTAAATTGCCTTTTTATTGATTTTCCACATAACAGTATCCCAGCAAGCAAACATGGACTATAAATGAGAGCTCAAACATGCAGTGCACATAGTGTGGAACAGGGGAGAAAATGCAGTATGTTAATAAACCCAGCTAAAAGAATACAAACCAGAAAGTAAATAAACAGATGTGGGAATTACTGGAGCTCAGAATTTGAGTTTGGGGAGAAGAAATTAGGGTTTGCATTAAGAAAAAATTACAGTACAAGGAAAAATACTATGAGAAAAATGGTGTAAATCAATGCTGACTCTTAATTTACTCCAGCTGAGAATCTGGTCCATGCATCCTCATGGCAGTATGGAGAAAAACAACCCGATTTTTCTCTGTGGAAAATAATTCCATGTGAAAAACCCCCAACTTCTTCCTGATCATTTATCTAAGAGCTCACTTGTAAACCATTCTAGTGAGAGTAAATCACTTATCAATCTTTTCTATTTAAAAAAAAGGCAGAGAGAGAGTCCTGGGTTTAATCTGCCGTGAGTGGCACTGTGTGGCCAAGAAAGCAGTTTATAAATAGTGCAATTAAAATGACCTTCAAAGTTTCACAGGGGAGTCTAAAGAAGCCCAAACTTGAGGGATTCAAACAATGAAGAGCATATAAAAATATAAACTGCACGTCTCTTACAGATATTTCTCTTTCAGAGCTGAGCTCAGTTCCAAGGAGGAGGCACTGGGTGTGTGTGACAAGGGGATGCTCTGGGGGTTTTCCCAGTGGTTCAAAGTCTTTATTTGTATTTTCCTGGGGGTGTTGGGATGAGCTGGGTGTGGAACAAAAGCCCCCAGGAAACCAGGCTGGCTTTGATCAGCTCGTCCCTACAACAGCCCCGTGCTCTGGGGGTGTGCAGCCTCATTTTACAGGGACACAAAGGGGACAGGGGCCCTGCACTGGGAGCTGGACACTCCCCAAGGCCAGGGGACAGAACAGATCCTTCCTCACGTGCCTCAGAGTCCTGCAAACAAGTGCCTGAGGCAGAATTTCCTTTGCTTTTCCTCTCCTGCTTGGCAAAGTCCTGGCAGTTTGGGCATCTCAGCTCCAGGAGCTGCTCCAGGTGATGGCTGGAGAGGCTCCCTGGAACCGAGGCTGGGCACAGCTCAAGGAATAAAGCAGGGATTTATTAAAAGCCTTCAAAGGATTCACTTGGGCAGTGCAAGAGCCCAAGATGAGCCCAAGATGGACCCAAGATGGACAATGGGTCAGGAGTTTTCACACTTTTATCAGTTCTGGTCCATTCCCACACTGGGGTTCATTGTCCAATCCCAGCTCCAGGTTCTGCAGTCCCACCCTCCCAGATTCTCTCCTCCATTCGCTGCTGTTTGCACTTTTTGGGGCTGGAGCTGCAGCTGTCCTTGGTTGTGGGGCTGGAAAAGGATTGTTTTGTGTGCCTGAGCTGGGAGGAGAGCTTGGAACACTTGATATGGAGTTCAGAGTCACACACTAAGGCAGTCCAGAACCTGGAAAATATGAAAGCTGAAATTTAAGGCATCACCCCTGCTTGGCAAGGCCCTGGGCACAGCAGTGCCCAGGTGAGTACCAGGTAAAGCTGCTCACCCAGGTGCCCCCCGTGCCCTGCCATGCCCAGAGCATCATCCCACAGTGCCCTGGGATGTGCCAGTGCCAGAGAGGGAGAGGAGAACCCCACACACAGCCCTGAGCCTGAACAACCCCCCCATCCTCTGCCAGGCAGGATTTACCAGCACATTTTGCAATAACATTTCTGGAACATGCTCACTTCAGCTGAGTGACTGCAGCACAACCGTTCTGCAGTGACTAAAGCTCTTAAAGTTACTGCCTGTGATTTGCACACAGAATTACTGCTCCTCATCCCTTCAGAGCACAAACACAGGTAACTCAGACTTGTCAGGAGCCCTGCATGGAATTTACTCTCAGTGCAGCTCGGTGGGGATGCAGTGAAGTTGGTGTTAGGGATGGATTTGGTGCACTGGCTCCTGATTGCTGATCGATTGGGATCAAAGCCTTGCCAGGGATCCCACTGGGTATGAAATGGTTGCATTTGTCAGTGTTTGGGCATCCAGCAAAATACTCCCCACATTCCCTCCATTCCAGAAGGAAACAAAACACATTCCTTAATGAGAACCTAAACCAAACAGAAGGAACTGCAAACACAGAAAATTGGGTTTGATCATCACCTGAAATGAGTGAGAATGTGACAGGACAGTTCTGAATGGATTGCTTTGCTGCTAATAGATTTTTATTGCATGCAGTCAGACTGGGATACTCTAAACCCATTTTTAAGCTTTTCAAGTGAAATATAAAAATGATCAGTATTATTCCTAGTGGGGTCCCAACCATGCAGGGAACAGAGGGTTATGCTGGCTCCACAGTAATTCATTTCCCAGGGTCAGGCTCCATCCCCTGTAGCACAGCACAGTGCTATCAGTGTTTTCTGAGCTCCTGGACATCCCCCAGACTTCTGTGGTCAGAATTTCCCCTGAATCCCAGTTACACCAGTGCCTTCTACCTTGTTTAACCTTTGTTGGCAAAGGTTACCTGGGCTTTTTTCTGTCACAGTCCTCCCAAGGCAAGCAGGGAGCCCAGAGAAGGTCAAGAACACACTTGTGTTTCCTTGCCTACACCAACAAAACCTTCTAAGGAGCTGAAGAACATTTTTGCCCTGCTCCAGTGCCCTGCCAGCACTCAAAGCTTCACAAATTCACACCAACAGCACACACATGCACAAGAGATGTGGCTTAAAATTAAACCTAAACATGGGCATTAATCTGGCTTTTTATTTTGAAGGGCAGCAAGTTTAACACGTCTGGTACAAGATCCCTGACTCTCAACATTCGTACCAGGAGACATGTGGTAAAAGTGTAATTTCTCCTTTTAAAAAGAGAATTTTCTTTCTGCATTTCTTTGAAGCAAAAATAAACCTTCTTTTTAACCATATGTCTTCTCTGTGTATGCATTGGAGCTGGAGCTGTGTGGTAGCTCACACGAGAAGGAGACATATGTTAAAAGCTGTTCTCTTTTCTCTCTTCTAGAAAATAAAAAGAAATAGCAGTTGCTCCAACAGACACTGAAGTCAAAGTAATGCCTCATGCTGATTGCAGCAGTAATCAAGTCAGAGCTGTGATATTCCTCACAGTGATTATTTGCTTTTTTTCCTTAAAATGAGGTGGATTTGCTGAGACTGTGCAGTGTCCTGGGATTTCACAGGCCAGGATGCAGGGATGAGGGAAGGGGATGCAGCAGAAGTGAACAGGATGAAATGGGGGGAAACAATCCACGTCAACATCATTATAAAACTCAGAGCAATGATTTAAACAACTTAAAAATATCCATAAAATACACACAGTGCTGTGGATTAAACAAAAATTACAGATTGGAAAAAAAAAAAAAAGGCTTTAAATGGTGTTTGGAATGAACCTGTCACTCGTGGTGACATGACTATAATTTCCCAGACTCTCAACATTTGCTCTTCTCCTGTGCAGCACACACACTCCAGTTACAGCAATAGCAATTCCCTGAATTAGTGCCTGAGTGGTTATTTTAGGAACCCCACCTATGTGAATCCAGGCTCCAGGCAGGATAATTCAGCATCCTGGGAAAGGATTAGCAATCCTGAATTGCACTTTGCTCACAGTGGAGGACAGACCTGTCCCTTCTGCAGGTGACACTCCAAGGATGGCACTGGCCACTGGGTCTCTGGCATTGTCTTTCCTTCCTTGAGAAAATGCTGATATTTCACAGGGAAATTGTTTTTCACTGGGTTATGGCCCCTCAAAACCACAAATTTTTCAAAGAATGAGAGGAAAGCAATAACTTGTTTGCTTTCAGGTACAGCCTTGTCACCACTGCACCACAATCTTCTTGTGCAACTCCTAATTTTCCACACACACAAAAAAAAAAAATATCATTTTTCAATTTTAAAAACCAGAAGAGAAAAATTTCAATTTGCCACATGGCTCTCAAAGTTAAACACTATCCTTCCACTTCTTTTTACTTAAATAATGGACAGAAATACCAAAGAAATGGGCAAAACCCCAGAAGGCAGGAGCACATTTTGCAAATTCCCACAGAAAAACAGATTGCTTCTGTGGTCAAGCAGCTCTGAACACCTGCATCCATCTTGCTTTTACTCAAATTTGTGCATTTGTCCAAGGCCAAGGCACATTTTGACCTCTGGAACAGCCCCCATCACTCCTGCTTGGCAATGCTCAACTGCCAAGTCCTGCAGGTAATTTTTTTTTAATCCTCCAGCTACTGAAATATTTAATTTAAGGTATAACTTTTCCATTAATGAAACCAAAGGGGCTTGGTGGAAAAATTCTGGAGACTTCTTATCATTAGGCCATTTAAAGAAAATAGTGAGAGGAAAATCAAAACTCTGTGATGTCTGGAGGGGAAAAGTAAATGAGAAATAATTCAGAGATAAGATGAGACAAAGGGAAAATAAAGGAGGTAATGTAAATTTTATTCTGGTTTGTTTTCACAGCTCCTAAGTAATTTCTCCCACTTGTGCCCCAAATTATATTGTCTGTGCCCTTAAAAAGCAAATTAACATTTACAGATTTTCTCTGGATGTAATAATTTATGTTCCTTTCATAGCTGGCTCTGTCAATTAAACAACAGAAAATAGTAACAAAGTGTAGCATGCACAGCTTCCTGTCCCCTTTCCCACTCCCATCCTGAGTCCCCATCACCCACGTGGAAAAAAGAGACTTCTGACACCAGGAGACACCCAAGCAGCTTCAGATGGCTGGGAAATGGGAAGTCAGGATAATGGAGGTGGCTTTTTCGAGCATCTTTTATTAAAAACGAAAATCTTTAAGATGAAATCCTCCCCTAAAGCTTTTCTGGCAGGTGGCTGATGGCTCTGCAGGGCAAGGACAGGGAATGTCACAGCAACTGGGGGGCACAGAAAACCCCAAACACCCAGCCAGGGCTGAATAAAGGCTGAACTGCATAAGAAATGGAGAATAAAGGTCCAGTTCCTTGCAAACAATGAGGGAGAGCCTAAGAGTTAGCTGTCATTTTTCTGTGGGGTCCCGAGCTGCTCTTGCTGCTGCTTTGCAGAGCCACGACACAGAGTTTGGAGAAATGATCCCAGGCTGCCCTGACAGGCTCTGGTGAAATCTCTGAGTCCTGTCTAGGCTGGAGCAAAGTCTTCACCAGAAAAAGAATTTCAGCAGTGACAGGGGGATGATTCTGTTGAAGATTTTCTTAATTAATAATGGTTGCTACCTTCCTAAGAGGTGACTTCATTTATTTTGACTTGTCAGAATTGTGTTTTATTGCCTTGCTTGGGTTGCTAAATCTGCTCTGTTTCATTGTGGTTATTAAAACTAACAGCAAAGAGTTCTGCCATGTCCAAATATAGACTTTAATAACCCTTATTTACACCAAAGAGGCTCTGAAAGGCTCAAATCATTCATGTTTGTGTAGGGCTTCAATACCATCAGGCAAAGCAGAGTAGAGAATGCAATAATCAAAGAAATTATTGTCTGCTCCCCTTCCAGAATAGGCTGAAATAAGAAATGCACATAGGGGTCTCCACAAAAGCTGATTTTGGGTGCAGAAGGCTCTGTAAACACTTTGTGTAATCAGTGGAAAGAGAGAGGCACCTTCAGAGGGCAATTCAGAGCAGCAGCAGAATTCAGGGCTCTGAAGGGCTCTGCTAAAATCCCCATCTCTCCAGAGTTTAAACCCTGGAGCCCAGGGAGGTGTTCCTGCAGCACTGGCACAGAAAGGGCACCAGGGGGATAAATCACCTGGGCTTTGTAGGGGAGACCTCACCCCTGGAAACTGAGGGCACAGCGGGTGCCAAAATAACCCAGAGTGCAGGGATTCCAATTTGGAGTCCCAAACCCCTCCTGGCGAGGGGTGCCAGCCTTCCCTGGCACACACAGGGACAGGACACAGGCTGGGCAGGGCAGGGCAGGGCAGCTCCTCCCCACCTGCCCCAGCCTCCCAAGGGACCTGCTCCTGCTCGGCTTCCCCTCCTTTGTACACAACAGCATCCCCTGGGCTGCTCCAAATCCAGAACAAAGTGCTGGGGATCCTGCTGGCAGCAGGCAAAGCTGATTTTGGGACAGACAAACAGTGAAAGTAGGACACGTCTCACACACACACCTGGGGAGAGGTGACACCTATTCATGTCTACTTCGAACAAACTTTTTTTATTGTTGAGGCACAAAACAGAATAAATACATATTCAAAGCCAGTAATGAACTCGTGGGCACAATTCTTTAAGAGACATCTCTTATTTTTGTGTTGTGGCAGCAAGGGGGGGTTCTCTGAAAGTCATCTTGGCAAAACCAGCCCAGTCAGCAGTCAAATTCATCCACCATGAGAATCTCAGCTGAATAATAAGATTTCCAGCCTTGAACCCAGACCTTACAGCCTGTCAGGCAGCCTCTGTCATTGGTTCAAGTTTGTTTTTTTGTGAGGGAAGTGCAGCAAACATCCACATCATGCCCTGGACACACGTTCCCTGCTCTGGGAAGCAATGTGCTCATTTAATGTGCAGTGGGAAGCAATATTCCACAGCCACGTGCTACCTGCAGGACAGGAGCTGAGGGCTCAGGTTGAGCTCAGTAATCCTCCAGGTCTTCTCCAACCTGAAGGATTCTGTGGAAAGAAAGGAGCAGAAGCTTTTCCCTCTCTTCTGCCACTGCCTGTCTCTGGCTTGCAACAGAAGGAGCACACGAGGTGCTGTTAATGCCTTGGCACACCCTCAAACCCTCCTGAAGGGATTTATTTTATCATCTATCATTTTTTTACCATTTATCATAGTTATCATTTCCCTGAGGCTGCAGCTAGCAGCAGTAAGAGAAACAGAAGCTGAGTTACTTGGAGCACTCTCAGAAAAACCCAGGACCAGACAGGAAGGAAAGGAAATCAATATGTGTGACTGCTCTTCTCCATCCACTGCAAACTTGTTGGAGAGGGGCAGGATTCATTTCTTCTGGTGACAATGGGATAAAAGTGTTGTTGAAGCTGAAGGAGAATTTTGAAAGGAAAATGTTGCTGCGCTCGTGGGTGAGCACTCTGCAGAAAGACTTTCAACTGGGTAATGGCAAATTCTGGAACAGGAGAGCAGCCCAGGCTGGAGCCCTGAGAGCAGAGGCAGAAGTTGTCCCCCACCCTGGACCCCCTTTCTGGAGCAGGACAGTCCTGGGTGTGCTGTGACACCAAGGAAAGGCTCACAGGACATGGGGGAAGCTCTCACAAGCCAAAGCTTCCATCAGAAAGGAGGAAAGGATTACCAGAGGAGTTCTCCATTTCTCTGACTTCTTCCATTCAACAGCATTCACAGCTTCAGAAATCACCTGCAACAAAGACTTCCAGTGTGTCTGAGAAGTGAAAGTAGCAAGGACATGAGAAATGAGGGGAGCTCCTTGAAGGACCACAGTGATTTCAGCTTTCAATGATTTGAGATTTATTTTCTCAGGGAGACCTCAATATAAATGAGCCCACACTGCTGAAGGATGGAACTGATGGATTTAGTTACATTTCTTAGTTAATGGTCAGGCAAGGCAGGTTTCCTTCAGCCAATTAAGCTCAAGCATAGGAGAGAAATATCAGAAAATCCATTTCTTGCCATGTTCAGAGAAGGCAGTGACCAGTCAGACAATTAAGCAACCTCATTGCAGGCAGTGTGGGCGGGTCCCTGTGCCTCATTTGTCATCTCTGCCAGGGATGCTCTGGATCAGTCACTCCTGTCCCTGCAGGTGCCAGGCACTGCTCACCTGTGCCACTGAGCCCCAGCACCACCCAGGAGCCCTCCAAAACCTCCCTGAGCCTGAGAATTCTGCTACAGAGCTGCTGCTTTTGCAGCCCAGGGCAAGCCCAGCACAAGCCAGACCCATTAAAATGATTTCCAGCTCGCAGGTAGCAGGGCCAGGCTGCAGAGCACGGGTGGGAGCCCCAGGACACCACTCCTGCAAGGAGAAACAGCCAGGCTGCTCCTCCCAAGGAGAAAGCAGCAGCTGCATTGTCACTGTTGTCATGGAAGCTTTTCCCATCCTGAACTAGTCCAAACAAAAATAAATTTTCAGCAGCTCTACATAGTCGCAATAATCAATATTTAAAGGGCTGTGGAACATTGTAACAAAGGGGTTTGATTTTAGTCCCTGACAGCTAGAGAGGTAACTTGATTTAATAAGGGGATGCAGCAGCAACCACGCTTCTGAGCCATTATGGCTAATTCCAAAGACCCCATAGTGATTAAAGAACAATAATGACTGAGGACTAATAAAAACAAAATCAGTGAGGGTTTAATCACCAGCAGAAGGACATGAATTGAGTGTTAGAAAACATCTCCTGTTTACAGAGTTAAGCTGCTACGCACACTGAAGCATAATTTGCTGTCACTCTTTTATTGTCATGCAATATATATTGTAGAGTAATCATTTTAATCTGCATGCAGATTATTAATTAGGGAAATAATAATTTAGCCCAGAGTGAAAGCACAGGCAGGATGAGGAAGCAGCTGGTTATTTCCCCGACCTTTTCCATTTCAAAAGCTGCTCCATAATGACCCAGCTGCTGTTTGGGGACAATTTTTATGTTAACTTTGTTGTAAAAAACCTGTATGATGTGTAGGGCTGCGTTCTGAATATGTCCTTACAAAGACTTATCTATTCTTTGTGCCAGGCTGATGAACTGCACCTCACCATCCACTTCAGGGGACATCTACTGCTGAAAAGTGCTTTTCTCTCACCAAACTTCTGGCAGGTTAAGCCACAGGGGCAGAGGGTGTGCCAGAGCCTGCTGGCAAGAAACCAGGACAGAAAGATGTTTAATAACAAAAATATTAATGGAACTTCCTGCACCTCCTTCCACTCGAGCTCAAATCTAAACCAGAGTGCCCCAAAACAAAAGCCATGACCAGAGGCTCCTCTCTCTTTTCCCTGGTTTTCCTTAGGGAAAACGTGGCTCATTGTGCCATGGTGGCATCCAGAACGTGGCACAAAAAATCCATTTCATGCAGGACCCCAAAGGCAGGTGGCTCAGAACAAGGCAATATTTTCATTTCCAGCAGCAGCTAGTGAGTAAGGAGAGCAGGCACAGTGCAACCTGCAGCACAGCTCCTCTGAAGGGTTTCTTCTCCAGCCCCACCTGGGTGAATTTCTGTGCTCACTGCCTGTTGGATCCCAGGAATCTGGAGTTTTGGAGCTTTCTGTGCTCCCAGGCACAGCCCCCCTGGAAAACACTGCTCTGGAGCTGAAACCTTGGAGAAGGCTTGGAAATATGAATAATGAGTTAGAAATCACAGATGTGTGTTTTCACTGGGTGATGGGTTTTAAATTTGACGTTTTTATAGAATAGTGGTGGATATGGGACAAGATGGAGAATTTTGGGTGGTGTCTTTTTCTTTGTTCATCTTCGTCTTCACAGAACTCAAGTAATAGTCTTTGGCTGGTCAGTCAAATGTCACTCTAAGAGTAGTGAGAATCTATTACTGGGTCAAAAAGATAAATAATGTAAGTGTTAAACTTTATTGGTTTGTTTAGCTTTAAAAGGCCTTGAAGCAGGCTCAGCTGGGGCCATTTTTCCCACTTCTAGCAAGGAACTAGAGATGCTGTCACACTTTCTGTAATTTCTAATAAAACACAATAAACATCCAAGCCCGAACATGAAAATTGCCTCAGTTGTGTTTCTATTAATCCTAACTCTGAAGGAAATCAGATGAGGCTGATGACAAACCACAAATAAGTGTGCAAAGCCCAGCACACACCCCCACAGCTGCCCAGCCAAAGCCATCCTCTGCCCCTCCAGTGGGTTTCTGAGGCTCCCCCCTCTGCAGCAATCCTGAATCCTTCAAAGCAGGACAGACAGCTGTGGGCAGCTACAGGCAGCAAAGTAATTAAGGGATTTGCTGACTTGAGTGAAAGCAAAATGGAATGAAAACCAAATATGAATATATGTGGGAAAATCAATGCACGATGTGCAGGGGGGGCTTAAAAAGGCTTAAAGGAAGGATTCCCAAAGCTTGTGGTGTCTCAGGGAGCTTTCATGTTCACCTGAGTCAATACTACAACACATTTTGAGAGGCAGGAAAGAGTGATCTCTGAGACTGTTGCTGTATTCTCAGACTGAGATTTTTGAGGAATGGATTTTGATTTCCAAGCAGCCAGCCTGTTCCATCTCTGGGAATTGTGCCTGGCTGGTGCTTAGCAAGAAGATCTCCTTTAATCTGCATGTTGCAAAGGAGACAAGATTTGTAGAAGGCTTAGGTGAAAAAAATCCCCGGTTTCTTGAGGCCTCCTGCAATGTACATTTTGTGGATATATTTTCCTTCTCTCAAAGGCTTTTTTTTCCTTCATCCAAGTAGGCTGAGATGATGAGGGCTCAGGATATCTTTGAAAACTGCAGCGCACACCCACGCTCAGCCAGCACTTTTCTAATTATATCAGCAGGTCTTTGAATTATTGCTGGTTAAACTCTATATAAACACCTCTGAATAGAGGTGAGCAGGGATTGTGCTCCACCTTCATTAGACAACCTGCACAAAGCAGCCAATTTTTGATGGTCTAAAAATAAAAACGTTCCTTCCCTTAGTAAAGGACTTATTAAGAGACTCCAGAGCTCTGCTGCTTCAGGGCAGAGCAGCAGCAATTGAGGGGGAGAAGGACTGAGAGCTGTTAACATCAAGAGTTTGGATTTAATATCTATGGAAAAATAAGGTGGGCTCACACCACTGCCTAGAGTGGTAAGTGTCAGGAAAACAAGATATCTTGGGAGTTTCTCTCTTTTTTTTTTTTTTTTCAGCAAAGACTTTCATAATTGAGTCCCAAAAATCTTATTCACAGGACTGTTCATTAATTCAAAGCAGAGTCTTTTCTATAGTCAAGGAAATAATCTTAAAATGAAAATAAACCCATGACAGAGTATGTCTTGTTCTTTTCAACCTTCTAATTATGGAAGTTTGGAGAAGCCAAAGGCTCATTAAACTCATTTATATGTGGGAACTAACCCTGTATTGTCAGAGAATGCCACTGGACCCAACACATTTGTGTTTGAGCAGTTATCAGCAGCTCACTTTTTAAAGAAATGACACATTCCACAGCTGAGTTCTGCCCAGAAGAATCCTCCAGGATAACACCAGGGATCAGTGGCTCAGGTGTGCCTGTGTTTGTGTGCAGGCTGTCACTGAATCCTGAGCACAGGGAAGGGGATTTGCTCTGATGAAATCCCCTCAGGGCTGTCTCTGCCACTCCTGCTCCTTCCACCACACAAATACATCCATCACTGGCATTTGTGCCTTCCCAGCTGCTTGCCCACCTTTCCTGGCAGCTTGTGACACATCCTGAATATCCCCCCTCCCTGATATTCACTCATCCTGCAGGGGATCCTGCCTGGGCCTCCCTTACCTGCCCCAGGTGAGCCTGGCTGGGCTGTGCTGCTCAGGAGGGGCGTTGATGCACACCCAAACCCTGCAGGGGGAACGGGATGAACTGGATCTCTGCTCTGCCACCAGCTCTTCAGAAAGGCATCAGTCACTCTGAACCCTCATATTGAGAATTTATGGACAAAACAGTTCGTGTAACTGTCACACTTAAAAATTAGCAAAACTCCATTAATGTTCCCTTAACTTAAGGGGGATCAGGCAGAATATCTGAGCCCATCAGAGAATGTGACAGCTCAGAGCTGTAGATCAGCAATGCACCTTGCTAAGCCACACATAAATTCCCCCAGTGTTTCCAACAGGAAGATAAATAAGCTATACCCTCAGATTTTTTTTGGCAATTCTCCTTGCCTGGGATGATATGTAGACAGAGCTTCTTCATCTCCAGAATTTTAAGGAGGGTTTCAAACAAATGACCACATCAGCCAAATACTCTTTATGCTGAGCTTCTAGCAGCTTCTTTCTGAGTTTGAGCACATTGTCGTGTTGGTTAAATAAAATTTGGGGGGCTCATGGAGCAGCACCTTCAATCAGGTGAGAATTTGATTTTCTGGATAGCTATAGAAGGCATGGAAATGTCATTCACCGCTGAAATGTACCCACACATAAAAAGGAACATCAAAATACTCCTACAAATTAGGTCAAAGAAGAGCAGGCTCTGCAGGGGCCTGATCAGACATTCATTTATGGCTTTGCTCTCAGGCCATGGGGACACTGCTCAGCTCCCTGTGTGGCTGCAAGGCATCCAAGCCAGAGCACACGAGCTTTGCACCCTGCAACACCTGAAACTCTCTCTCCTCTGAAATAAACTGCAGTTTCCATTCTCTAATTACTGCAGAAAATGGCTGCAGAAACAGGGTGAAGGATTGGAAGGAGGAGTGTTAATTGTGCAAAAACGTGATTAACAGAAAAATGAATACAGAGAGGTTTTACTGACCCAGAAAATGACTTGGCTGAACTAATGCAGGTACAGCTGCTCTCACCTGGACACAGCCAGGTCTGAAGCCACAGCAAACCCTCCCAGCTGGGCCTGTCACATCCCTGTGCCCTTCACAGGGACACAGAGCCAAAGGTCTCCAGTGCCTTCTAGTCCTCCTAAACAAAGGGAACCCCCTCTAGTTAGGATTCTGCCCAGGAGCTGGATTAAACCAGGACTGAAATGGAGGCAGGGAAGAAAAGAACAAGCAGCCATGGAAAGTGAGTGACTGGTTTTAATTGCTCAGCTCACATCCCATTCCAGAGGCACAGGACAAACCAGCTGGAGCAACCCAGCCCCACAGGCTGGGAGCCAGAATCCTCCCGGAACAGCAAGGGCTGCAAACACCCTGGAACAGGAAAAGTTGATATTTTCCCTTTTTTTTCCCTCCTTGCACTTTTAATGCTTTCAGCAGAATTCCTCTTTGACTCTTTGTTTGACAAATCTGTGCATCAGCTGCCAGGGCTGCCCTCCCAGGCAACTGGATTGTTGGAAACCACCAAGTTTTCCTCAAAATAACTTCCCAGACAGCTGTTGTGAAAGCTGCAGGAGGAGAATCCGATTTGGGAAGCTGAAAAGGTACAAACTGCTGAGAAAACGAGGAGCCAAGCTGATACAGAAATTGAGGGGCTATTGTTTTTAGTCTCTCTCTCCAATGAATGATTCTTCCTACACAGAGTTGCCATAGTTTCAGATTTCTGTGGCTCCCTGGCTGCTGGTTACCAGGACATTTTTATAAGCCTTGATGATTTTATGATGTGTACAGAGTTGACTTGGTTTTGCACTCTATATGGCATCACCTCTTACATATTAAGCCAGCTGTAATTATTCTCTGCTCTTAAAATAATCTCTTTTCAGTGTCCTTTTGCAACTTGAAACCTAAAAAAAGGAGCTCAAATTCCTTTTTAAGTTCAAGATCTAGCTTTCAAAAATCTCTTTGAAAACTGTGGCTTAAAGAAAGAAGTAATTAAGTTTACATTATCAGAGTTTTCTCCAATGCTGCATACTAGAGGGAGCCAGTAGTTAATACCAATACAGACAGTCCTGTGCTCTCAGTGGGAAAAAACCTACTGGAATAAAACTTATTTTCCTGTTATCAATCTACATGTCCTACAAAGATGCTTAATTATTGGGGTTTTTTATCCTTTTTACAGATAACCTGGATATTACAGGCATGAAACGAATAACAGGTATTTATGGTTGGTTTGATTTTCAGCAATTCAGCTTCCACTCTTGTAGGTGTTAAAACATGGATTTGAAAACTCTCTCCAACCTTGGTACTTTTCAGCCCCTTCCACATTTGGACTGACACTCCAGGCTGGGTTCTGTTACAGAACATTTGCTTCTGTCTCTCCTGTCCCCTGAGCTGTGTCTCTACAATAATCCTGCATCTTCATTCAAATGATTCTTTCCAAGCCTCTTTTTCCAGGTCTCCACTCCTCCTT
This sequence comes from Rhabdornis inornatus, assembly GCA_013397075.1. Lineage (NCBI taxonomy): Eukaryota > Metazoa > Chordata > Aves > Passeriformes > Rhabdornithidae > Rhabdornis > Rhabdornis inornatus. Next base: position 413,313 of record VWZS01003371.1, on the reverse strand, counting down.
TCTTTGTGTCTGGTCTTGGCAAATTCTCTTTGCACTTCTTTCCCAGTAAGGCCAGGTTTTAGCTTTTTCTCTGCCTCATTTATTTTGCAGCTGCTTTGTTGTCATGCCCAGGCTATTTAGCAACATGTCCTGTGGAAATGCAAAAATTCCTCCCCAACAACCAACATCTCATCCCCGTGATGTGTTTGAATCCAAGGCCAATGCTGCTGCTTGAATCAGATTTCCAGGCATTTTCACTAATTTATTCCATCCCCCTAAGAAAAAAACCAAACAAACCAGGGAGACCTGGCCAGTTTGGACTGGGATTTGGAGAGCCAAGCACCTTTCCTGGTATTCCAGAAGCTGCAGGGAGCAGCCACTGCTGTCAGAAGCAGGATGTGCTCCTCTGCAAAATGTTTATTTCTAATCTTGCTTTTCCTGTGGATTTTTTTCTCCCTGTGGGTTGATGTTATCCACTCTCTATGGCTGCAGAGCCCTGCCATGGCCTGATAAAAGATCTGAGGAGGCAGCTCTGCCCTTTCACTGGCTCCTTTCTGTGCCATCCACCCTCAATCCTTCCTGCCACGAGCCCAGAGACGAGGACCTGGATCAGGTCAGGCTGCAGGAGGATGCTGCTGCAGATCCCAGAAATGGGGACCTGGATCAGGTCAGGCTGCAGGAGGATGCTCCTCCAGCACAGCCCAGAGTTGGGGACCTGGATCCAGAAATGGGGACATGGATGGTGTCAGGCTGCAGGAGGATGCTCCTTCAGCAGATCCCAGAGAAGGGGACCTGGATCCAGTGGCAGGGACCTGGATGAGGTGAGGTTGGGCTGCAGCAGGATGCTCCTTTAGCAGATCCTAGAAATGGGGGCCTGGAAGGGGTCAGGGTGCAGCAGGATGCTCCGTTAGGAGATCCC